>JAIUZE010009712.1:0-16052 GCA_022085475.1 Heliosperma pusillum | reverse complement strand
CCTATCAATGTCATGGTCCAAGGTGCCCATTTAGAATTAGAATGGTCAAGACGCCATATAATCATAATTCTCTATGAGTACTTAGTCAACACGACATATATCATACAATTAAACAGTCACGGGAAAAACTTCCTATCATGTGACTAATTGCATATAAATAATATTCAAATATCATATCGCCTCATATCTACTAAGGCTCATTCATTCATTCATTAAATAAAACCTTACCTGAAGACAAATCCCCGACCCGAGTCCCGAGACGGGTCATCAGTCAAAACGGGGCTGACTAGATCTTAGTTTGACCAAACCCGTTTGGTCAAACCGGCTAGAAACAGAGTCTTTACCACATAGACTTGAACATAAAATCATCATATTCATTACATGTTATTTTATTAAAACTTCTAACATGTGAATTATTAAATCTTACGAAAAACCCGCTTGACTAAAAGGATATCAAATTAAACTACGATCTCGTATTATAATTTCTAACATGTGAGAAATAATAATTTTATGAAAAACCTTTTAATTAAATATTTTACTTATTAACATTTCTCACTTGCTAAATATTACAAAACACGATAAACTAACAATAACTCAAAAACCGTCACAAGTCCATGGAAGGAACCCACGGGCTGATTTGGGCCGAACAAGACACGGGCCTGGACTGGCCCACGGGCCTGGTTTGGGCCTGTTTTGAGTAGACACTTCTAAACTCGTTTCTTAATATTTCCCGCATGCTTTAACATATTTAAAACCCGTCAAAACAACAACAAAACAATCAAGTATCGACACAACCCAAAAGACAACCATAGACCAATCCAGACCGGCCTGGACCGGGCCTGAACCGGCCTGAACCGGCCTGGTTTGGGCTGGTTTTTCAGCCATTTTACACGGCCCCAACAATAACAAACTCCAAATTAATTCCAACATGTTTTAATTAACAAACAACCATTTTAACAACCAATTTAACCATCATCCATACAAAAATCATGATTATGATCAAATCATCCAAATATGTCAAGAACACTAAACATGTTATAAATTCATAAAACATAATAATAACAACTACTTATCATGTTACTAATTAAAACCGTAAATAACAACAACATAACCAAAAACATAAGGTATGTGACATTAATTCGTCGAGTAAATCGGAATCGTTACCTTAGCTAGCACAAAAATCAATTAGCACCCAAAATAAGAACTAAAGAATAGAAACCCGTCTTCTAATCTTCACCCAAAATATACGAGTCACCAAACTCGTCTTCAAAATCTTCCCCTATAAGAAATGACAAGAATAATATTGTTAGAATTAAAACTTGATTTTCCATAATTAAAGTGTTGAAAACGATTTTGGCGGAATTGAAAATAAACCGTACTTGAAGATGGAGAGCGAAGAGGAGATTCTAGAAATATAAGTTAGGACGGATTTGAATAAGAAATGAAGGTTTTGTGACGATTTTGCTCAAGAACGACGAAGAACGATGAAAAACGATTAAAGAAAGTGTTAATTAGATCTTAATTTGATTTATTGTAAAATGAAAAGGTAGTTAGTGGGTAAGTGTGGTGAGTGAGCCGTGTACATATAGAGAAAATATGGAGTCGGGTTTTGAAATTGTTGTTACGGAATTGACTCGGGTTTTATAATTAATTAAGGTAATTAATTAGATATTATTAGGTTTTATAATAGTTTAATGAAATATCTAGATATTAATTAGATATTATGTTATTGTAATGAAAAGAAAGAAAAATATCTAGCCTTATTAGAGGAGAGGGAGCCGTGTAGAAGTAGGAGAAATCGGATTTGTTTTTCAAGCGATTTGCGTAATTTAAACTGACGGATCGATAAAGTAACAAATATCTTAGATATTTGTATTAGTTTAATCGAAAGAATGAAAATATCTAAAGTGAGTGGAAAAAGATGACATGGGCGTGTGACTCATGCTAGAGTCGGGTTTCGGGTTTGTTTCGGGATTTAAGATGACTCGGGAATAGTTAAATGACGCTCTGGTTTAAACCGTAAAAACCTTTTTATAAATTCCGAATAAATTCAAAATAATTTTATTAAATTATCATAAATTCAAATAAATCTAAATAAAAATAAATTAAATTTATTATTTTTCAAATATAATTTCGGTCTTTAAATTTACGAGGTGAGTCGGAAAAGTCAACAAAAGTCAAAGTTGACTTAAAAACGGGATTCTCATGGAATCTCGCAGAAATTCCAAATACGAATTCGGAAATTCAAAATTCGACTTGAAACAATAAATTCTAAATTAAAAACTTAAATTTGCTGAAAAGTATCCGTAAAATATTTTCACTAGAAAAATAGGTTACTTTTCGGGTTGTTACAATCACCCCTCCTTTTAAAAAGTTTCGTCCTCGAAACTTAGAAGAAGGAATGTGACATATATGTAGGTCTATTTCAAAAAATTTTAAAAATATATTTGTAATAAAAATACTGGGTCTTATCAATGGGGCGGAAGGTTCTCGTCTGCAGTTAAGAACATCGACGTCCCAAGTCAAAGACTTAAAAGATACATTTTCGCATCAATAAATGAGAAAACTAGTTATCGAACGTCTCCAATAACCAGTCTCAACACTCCTTGACGGTAAGATACTTGAAATCATAAAACATTTCCAAAAGCTTTTAGTTCAAAAATTTTATAGTAAAGGTAATAACTCTACTATCTATGCCTAAAATTTCTAACTAAAGTTTCTAATAATCTATCTATAAAAGATGATATTCGATAGAAGGAACGGAATATTCGAAAGAATAAATCGAATAGAAAGAGGAAAGAAAGAAAGAGATTTACCTCAAGCAAATAGCTCGGGATATTTAGCTAACATTTTAGCTTCGGGTTCCCAAGTTTCTGATTCAACGTTTCCACAACGCCAAAGGACACGAACTAAGGGTACCACTTTATTTCTGAGTTGCTTGTTAGCCCTTTCAAGTATACGAATCGGCCTTTCTTCCAAAGCCAAATTAGGTTCCAAATCCAAAACTTCTTCTTGAATAATATGACTCGAATCACTGATATACTTCTTCAATTGCGAAACATGGAACACATCATGAACTTTACTCAAGTTCGGAGGTAATTCCAAACGATAAGCAACTGGACCAACTCTCTTAAGCACACAAAACGGTCCAATATATTTTGGACTCAACTTTCCCTTCACTCCAAACCGTTTCACTCCTTTCATCGGTGACACTTTAAGGAATACGCGGTCATCAACATCAAATTCAAGTGGTCGTCGACGAACATCGGCATAGGATTTCTGTCTATCTTGGGCGGCTTTCATTCGCTCACGAATGACTTGAACTTGATCAATCGTCTCAGTCACTATGTCGGGACTCAACATATGATCATCCTTGACGTGATCCCAACAAACAGGACTACGACACTTCCTACGTTATTAAAGCATCGTCGGTGACATCGTTGATGAGAAGCATGAAACTGTTGGTATAAGAAATTCCAACAGAGGACAACACTTTCCCAAGAAGGGTGAAAGTCTTAAAGCCACAAGCACGGAGAAGATCTTCCAAAGTTTGGGATCGTACTCTCGGTTGACCATCAGTAGCGGCATGAAAATGTTGTGCTCATCAACAATTTACATACCCATGGCTGCTTGTAACGCCGTCCAGAATCGGACCGATTCTCGGATCACGATCTGAAACTATACTTTTAGGCACTCCATGGTAGCGTACTATCTCTTTCACATAGGCACCCGCTAAGACCTCTATCCTCGAAGTTTCTCTGATAGGCACGAATCTGGCACACTTGGTTAGACGGTCTACAATAACCCAGATGGCATCCTTTTCACTAGAAGTTCTAGGTAAAGCCATCACGAAGTCCATAGAAATAGACTCCCATTTCCAAAGAGGAATTTCCAAAGGTTGTAGCAAACCTCCGGGTCTTTGATGTTCGATCTTCACCTTCTGACAAGTAAGACATCTACTAACATACTCCTTTACTTCAATCTTCATCCTAGGCCACCAAAACTGGGGTCTCAAATCTTTATACATTTTGTCACCGCCAGGATGAATAGAATAAGGAGAAAGGTGAGCTTCATCAAGTATTCTCTTTCTCAACTCGGCACTTCTCGGAACATACATTCTACCATGGTAACGAAGGTAACCATCATTATCCACCACACAATCCTTAGCTTGCCCAAGTAGTATTTTTGCTCGTATGGCGATGAAAGTAGCATCCTCCCGTAAACAAGTACGAATCTCTCGATAGAAATCGGGTTCCGCAGTCAAAGCACCAAGATAATCGAATCCCTTCCCAACAAACTGTATCTGAAGTTTCTGAAATTCTGTTACCAGTTCATCGGGTAAAGTACTAAGAGCATTTAATGAATGACTAGTCTTTCTACTCAAAGCATCTGCCACAACATTTGTTTTTCCTTCGTGATAAATCAACTAGGCATCATAATCATTCACTAACTCTAACCATCTTCTCTGCCTCATATTCAACTCTTTCTGAGTAAAAATGCACCTCAAGCTTTTATGATCGGTATAGATTCGACAATGGACTCCAATAAGATAGTGTCTCCAAGTTTTCAATGCATGTACCACAGCTGCTAACTCAAGATCATGTGTCGGGTAGTTCACTTCATGAACTCTGAGTTGTCGAGAAGCATATGCAATGACTTTTCTATTCTGCATTAAGACACATCCCAAACCATGCTTAGAAGCATCACAATATACATCATAATCAGCTTCATCATCTGGTAAAGTCAACACCGGTGCGGTAGTCAATCTCTTCTTTAATTCCAAGAAGGCAATTTCACATTCATCGGTCCAGATATACTTTGCTTCCTTCTTTAGCCATTGAGTCATCGGTCTTGCTAATTTAGAGAAATCTTTCACAAACCGACGATAATAACCCGCTAAACCAAGGAAACTCCGAATCTCGGACACATTTTTCGGACTCTTCCATTCTACCACGGCCTCAATTTTAGCTGGATCGACCATCACACCGTCTTTTGAAATGACATGACCAAGGAAAGATACCTCGGGCAACCAGAATTCACATTTGGAGAACTTAGCATACCACTTTTGACGTCGAAGAACACCCAAAATGATTCGAAGGTGATCAGCATGTTCTTCCTTAGATTTAGAAAAGATCAAAATATCATCAATGAATACCACAACACATTTATCAAGGTACTCTCTGAAGGTACGATTCATCTGATCCATGAATATTGCTGGAGCGTTAGTCAAACCGAATGGCATCACATTGAACTCGAAATGACCATACCTCGAGCTAAAAGCAGTCTTGGGAATATCTGCTTCCCGAACGGGAATTTGATGATAACCCGATCTAAGATCAATCTTTGAAAAAGTTGAAGCACCACGTAACTGGTCAAAGAGATCATTGATACGCGGAAGAGGATATTTGTTTTTGATTGTGACACGGTTCAACTCACGATAATCAATGCACATTCGCATAGAACCGTCTTTCTTTTTTACAAAGAGCACGGGCGCACCCCAAGGAGAAGCACTAGGCCTAATGAAGCCTTTCTCAATCAAATCATCAAGTTGGATTCTCAACTCTTTCAACTCGGAAGGAGCCATACGATAAGGAGCTTTAGCTATTGGTCCAGTTCCAGGAACTAGATCAATGGAAAATTCAATATCTCTTTCAAGAGGAATCCTGGGTAATTCATCGGGAAAAATATCTGGATATTCACAAACAATAGGAACATCCTTCAAAGAAGGAAGAGAAGAATCAGAAGTAGTCACTACACATAGAAACGCTTGATGACCCTTCTTCAAAACACTCATCATTTTCATAGCTGAGATTAACTTCACACTAGCTTGCTTTCTAACTCCTTGATAAGATATACGAGTATCCAAAGGACTTTTAAGAATAATCTTTTGATCTCGGCATTCAAATCGAGCATGATAAGTAGATAACCAATCCATGCCCAGAATGATATCGAACTCTTCAAGAGGGAACCGAAGAAGATTAGCCGGAAAAGTAGATCCATTTATTGATATAGGAATGTCCGAATGAAGATAAGAGCATGAAAACACATCTCCGGACGGTAAACATATAGGAGTACTTTCTCCAACTGAAGCTTTGATAGGTAATTTATCGGATAATCTCATCGAAATAAAAGACAAAGAAGCTCCCGTATCAAATAAAATTAAACATGGTAATTCATAAATTGAGAACATACCAGTCACAATGTCTGGTTGAGCATCGGCCTCAGCTCGGCTCATGATGAAAATCCGACCCTTAGGTCTCCCAGAAATAACCGGTGTAGAAACTGTCTTCATCCTATCAGGACATACGTTAGCCTTGTGTCCCGGTTTCTCACAAATAAAGCACACAAATGGCTTGTTGAAGCAACCAACACCAGGATGAATAGGCATCTTGCACGTAAAGCAGATACGACCCTTAAGATCGTTGTTGTTGCTCGGAACGAATGGACGGTTACTTCGAGTTGCTTGTCCACTCTGAAAGTTTCTCCTCTTGTTTGAGAAAGAGGGAGAAAAGGAAGGTCGAGAAGTAGGATATAAAGGTCTCTTGCCATAAGAATTAGGAGCAACATACGAGGAACGAGCCTCGTCGGCAATCTCCCGAATAGAACTCTCTGCCCATAGAGCATCGTTGTAAATAGAGACAAAGGAAGTAGAACCCCTACTGATCTTTCCCTTCACCTGAGGAGAAAGCTTTCCTAAGTAAAAGAATGCCTTGTCTTCCTCCCTTGAAATAAGCCGAGTGGCATAATGAGCCAACTCGTTGAACTTGGTTGTGAACTCCTGAACTGATAGTTTTCCCTGTTTGAAGTTCATAAACTCCTTCAGTTTCTGCTGCCTCAACTCATCCGGGTAGAACCTCGCCTCCAATAGTTCACGGAAACGGGTCCAACCAAAATCAGGTTCCAACTTAGCAGTAGGACCAGAAAGAGTCCACCACTGATCAGCTTCCTTCACTAAGAAGTGGGAAGCAAGACGGACTTTATCCGCTTCAAGGACATCATAAAGAGAAAATTTCTTCTCCATTTCACGTATCCACCCCGAAAGCTGAATGGGATCTACTTCACCACCATAGGTTTTGGCTTGGCTCCTAGATAGTTGTGAAGCAACCCATGTACAACTCCCGTGTCTCTCACGGTCGGGAGGAGGATTAGGAATAGGATTCGCCTGTTGATTTTGCTGATTTTGCTGATTCTGAATAATAACAGTAAGAGCTGCTAGGATCGTGTTGTCAATTCTCGGAGGCATCTTGCAAAATAAAACACAGATTAGTACTTATCATATAGCAAGCACAAAGAGACTACAACATAATCCTAATCTACCCATCCTACCATTCTATCTCACAAGTTTATTATTTTAATATGGTCAAGTTATTTATACAAGGGTACACAAACGTGCGTCGGGAGAAAAATAGCTCTGATACCAACTGTGACACCCTCAAATTTGCGGAAAGAAAAAAAAATTAATTTAAATAAATAAAAGATGAGAATACGTTTCTAATAGGTTCACTTTAGTGAAAATCGGTAAATTTTAAAAACGGAACCTACTATTAAATATATTCATCATCACAAAGGTGTCTTAAAGAAAAAGGTTCATAACAAAAAGGAAAAATAATATTATACATAAGAATTATCCGAAAACGGAGACCTATCTTCGTAAAAAATACAGAAAATAAAAAAGAGTGTAATAATAATTCAAGCTAAAAAACCGAAATAGGTCCAAGTAAATACTAACTACCGCCTCGCTAGCCTCGTCGATGTACCCAAGTTATGCTCAAAACTGCTGCCACCGCCGCATTAAAGATCAAACGGAAGCCACAGTCAGTGGGAGTAACTCCGAGTTCTCCCAGCCCAGAAATGGCGATTTTTAATAAAACATGAATAACAATAAAAGAGATGTTCTGGAAAATACAAAACCGTACATAGACGATATGCTTTTCATGTTAAAACAATTAACTAATATACAACCTAGCATATGAAAGCTTTTGCATGTGAATCTTTTAACACCTATAACACGAGGTAGGGAAGTGGACTGCTCACGGTTATCATTTAAAACATGGCCTGATACACTCAAACCCTAATCAACACGTAATCATGTGAATCAGTTAACAACCGTTAATCCAAACTCTATCAATCCTAGCCGGCTTGCATCTCACCTTCTAGAACTCATAGAATCATACAAACATGAAAGACCAATACGTCTACAAACAGGCATAAGTTCTTAGGGCAGTCAATAGTCGACTTCTGTAACTCGAGGCTATACCACAAGGTAGGAAAACATCCTAGTCCTATACTGATCAGACCTAGCGACAACAGCTATTCCGCTCCCCGTCCCATGACATAACCGTCTATGAGAAACTCTACTAGGCGACCCCCTAAGCAGAGATGGCTAGTACTTAAGCTGGCTCCGTCCCAAAGTTGGAACTCTTAGGCAGCATAGCCCCGACTTGATATAAACCCACCAATCCGGACAACAAAAGCTATCAACAATTGAACATATACTCGTTAAGACAGTAAGCCATCATGTCCTGGTCCAAGATACTCATTTAGAATTAGAATGGTCAAGACGCCATATACTCATAATTCTCTATGGGTACTTAGTCAACACGACATATATCATCCAATCAAACAGTCACGGGAAAAAACTTCCTAACATGTGACTAATTGCATATAAAAATCATATTCAAATAACATATCGCCTCATATCTACTAAGGCTAATTCATTAATTAAATACAACCTTACTTGAAGACAAATCCCCGACCCGAGTCCCGCGACGGGTCATCAGTCAAAACGGGGCTGACTAGGTCTTAGTTTGACCAAACCCGTTTGGTCAAACCGGCTAGAAACAGAGTCTTTACCACATAGACTTGAACATAAAATCATCATATTTATTTCATGCTATTTTATTCCATCTTCTAACATGTGAATTATTAAATCTTACGAAAAACCCGCTTGACTTAAAGGATATCAAATTAAACTACAATCTCGTATTATAATTTCTAACATGTGAGAAATATTAACATTATGAAAAACCGTTTAATTAAATAATTTACTTATTAAAATTTCCCACTTGTTAAATATTACAAAACACGATAAAATAACAATAACTCAAAAACCGTCACAAATCCAAGGAAGGGGACCCACGGCTGTTTTGGGCCGTGACAAGACCCGGCCTAGTTTGGCTATTTTGGTCGACTTTTCTAAAACCGTTTCTTAATATTTTCCCGCATGCTTAACATATTTAAAACCCGTCAAAACAACAACAAAACAATCAAGTATCGACACAACCCAAAGAACCAAAACACGGACCAAACAGACCGGGCTGGACCGGGTCTGAACCGGCCTGAACCGGCCTGTTTTGGCCCGGTTTTCCAGCCACCAAAACAGCCCCCTACGGCCACCACCAACATCAACTCCAAATTATTTCTAACATGTTTTAATTAACAAACAACCATTTTAACAATCATCCATCCAAAAATCATGATTATTAACAAATCGTCCAAATATGTCAAGAACACTAAACATGCCAAAAATTCATACCACATAATAAAATAACAACTTATCATGTTACTACTAAAACCATAAATAACAATAATATGAACAAAAACTAAAGATATGTAACATTAATTCGTCGAGTAACTCGGAATCGTTACCTTAGCTAGCACAAAATCAATTAGCACCAAAATAAGAAGTATAAACCCGTCTACTAATCTTCTTCTAAAATATACGAGTCACCAAACTCGTCTTCAAAATCTTCTCCTATAAGAAATGACAAGAATAACATTATTAGAATTAAAACTTGAATTTCAACAATTAAAGTGTTGAAAACGATTTTGTCGGAATTGGAAATAAAACGTACGTGGAGATGAGGAGACTCTAGAAATATAAGTTAGGACGGATTTGAACAAGTAACGAAGGTTTTGTGATGATTTTGCTCAAGAACGATGAAGAACGATGAAGAACGATGAAGAACGATGAAGAACACCAAGAACGATTAAAGAAAGTATTAAAAAGGTATTAAGTTGATTTAGTGTAAAATGAAAAGATAATTAGTGAGTAATGGGGTGTGTGGGTGCCGTGTAAATATAGAGAAAAATGGAGTCGGGTTTTGAAATTGTTGTTACGGAATTGACTCGGGTTTTATAATTATATTAAGGTAATTAATTAGATATCATTAGATTTAATGATAGATTAATCAAATATCTAGATATTAATTAGATATTATGTTATTGTAATCAAAAGAAAGGAAAATATCTAGTCCTAAGAGAGGGTGAGGGAGCCGTGTGGTATAGGTAGTAGTCGGATCTGTTTTTAAGCGATTTGTGTAATTTACGTTGACGGATCGATAAAGTTACAAATATCTTAGATATTCGTATTAGTTTAATCGAAAGAATTAAAAGATCTAAAGTTAGTGGAAAAAGATGACATGGGGCGTGTGACTCATGCCAAAGTCGGGTTTCGGGTTTGTTTCGGGATTTAAGTTGACTCGGGAATAGTTAAATGACGTTCGGGATTAAACCGTAAAACCTTCTCATAAATTCCGAATAAATTCAAAATAATTATATTAAATTATTATAAATTCAAATAAATCTTAACAAAAATAAATTAAATTTAATTATTTTTCAAATATAATTTCGGTCTTTAAATTTACGAGGTGAGTCGGAAAAGTCAACGAAAGTCAAAGTTGACTTAAAACGGGATTCTCATGAAATCTCGCAGAAATTCCAAATACGAACTCGGAAATTCCAAATTCGACTGGAAACAATAACTTCTAAGTTAAAACTTATATTTGCTGAAAAATATCCGTAAAATATTTTCCCCAGAAAAATAGGGTACATTTCGGGTTGTTACAGTTTGCCTCTTGGAAATTACTCTTGATAGTTCCTCCATTTTACCATTGGTATCCTTACCTTCCTCTTGTAATATTTTTGTGGATGCCATACCCTTTTGTTTGTGGCATTCTGTACTTGGTTGGAAGAATTTTAGACTTTGTGGACTATTAGTGTTTGTTAGAATGAATTTGTGATTTGAGGAAAATGGTATAGATCTAATTTCACCCTATGGTGGTGAGAGTTGGTATCCTTGAGGAAAGTATGGTAAAATATGTTTGATGATTTTAGTGTCTAAATGCTTGTCATGACTTGTATGTAAATAGTTCATGATATTCGATGGTGTAAGTTGAATGAGTTGGCTAGGACTTCTTAACTCATTAATAATTTAATCTTTTGGACTTAAAAGTGTCGTATTGTTTTGAAGACCATGCTTATGATATGTCTAAGTGGTGTAAATGAGAAGCTTTAAATGATATCTTGAGGTGCGAAATACTTTTGAGGTTAAGCGACTTCTTGTGCATGGCTTCCTATTGTGTGTTTGTGAGTTTAGGCTTGGTGGAAAAGCATTTGGCTATAATTCTTGGATTTAAAGATATGATCCTATCTTATGGTATCGGAGATTCGTTTGAAGTAGTAAGGTTTCGTTGTAAGTTGAACCATATTACTTGAGGATTATAGATATGAGCGAGGTTCGATGATGTGATGTAACACCGGAAATGTACCCTATTTTTTTCTATGAAAATATTTTACGAATCTTTTCAGCAACTTTAAGTTTTAATATACAATTTTAAGTTTCGAGTCGAATTTAGAATTTCCGAGTTCGTATTCGGAATTTCTGCGAGATTCCATGAAAATCCCGTCTTAAGGCGAGTTTGACTTTTCTTGACTTTTGAGTCGAGTTTGACTTTTCTTAAATTTTAAGTCGTCTTTGACTTTTCTTAAATTTTAAGTCGTCTTTGACTTTTCTTAAATTTTAAGTCGTCTTTGACTTTTCTTGAATTTTAAGTCGTCTTTGAATTTTCTTGACTTTCGAGCCGTCTTTGACTTTCGTTGACTTTCTCCTATATATACTCCCTCATACTCACCCTAAACCTAATTCATTCTTCCCCACAACTCATTCTTTCTTCTTCCTTAAGAAAACCAAAGAAAACCTTGCCTCCATTTTTGATCCGTCTTAGATTCAACGCTTCTCCTTCGTTACTCGCTCAAATTCCCGTAAGTTCGTCTTATTCTTCCCCTCTTATCTTCCTCTATCCGTATTGGTAATAAAATTACCGTCTTTCTCGCTTTTTAAATTATCCGTCTTTCTCAAGGTGAAGTATATTCATCTTTTATTACCTATTTGTAGGTGGAGACTACTAGGAAGGTTTAGTAATCGATTAAAGACGCGTAAAGGTAACGGTGAAGGGTTACTCGGTATCATTTACGTGTTTTGCATGCTTTATATGTTAGAAATCGTATTTAGAATACGATTAGAAGCTTAGGAATCATGTTATGATTTATGATTGTTGTTATTTGTTGATGGTTGATGATGAATATTGATTATTGGTAATTATTAGAAGTGAATTAGGTGAATTGAAAATGATAGGATTGGTGTTGGTGGTTCTCGGGTAGAAGGGTGTTCCTGGCCGAAGGACCGGCAGCCGGTCTAGTGCCCGGCTAGGAAATTCCTGCACCGACCCTTTTTCGTAGAATGATCATAACTTCTTTGTTACTTGCTTGTTTTGGGCTTGTGACCACTCGTTGGAACCGTAAGAGGATAAGCTATCACCTCGACTTGGAATTTCTGCATTCCCATATATAGAACTCTAGTTATGACCGTTTGAAGTGGACCCTTGTTTTCGTTGGTTTCCAAACAACATTGTTTTGGAGAGGTGAACTATGTTTTTATTCCTTATGCTTTATAAACTTGTTCTAATGCTTATGCATCATGTGTTGACTCATGTTTATCATATTTAAACTTATATGATTCCCTATTCACATGTTTTGTGACGGTTTTTGGTATGTTCCCACTTTGAGTCGGTTTTTACAAAGGTTACGGTTTGAGCACTATTTGGTCTTGTGCTTTGTTTTCTCATTCCCTTGGCTACCTGCCCCTTCGTAAGGCTGGAATGTCGGAACGGAGAGGTATCCTACTGCTTAAATGCATGTGTTAGTGGGCATATGACGACGTTGTTGGGAGTTGAACGCTATGCGTTGATCGACCCGGCCGTCAAATGTTGTATACTTGCGAGGTGGTGTTATTTGCATGTAGCGTACCGCTTGTCATGAGGCTTGAGCTGTTTTTCCGCCTCTTTCGGGAATTGATCTACCGAATTTGGGGTACTCGGCATATATATTTTATAAGCCCGAGTCTTGGATGTGGAACGTCTTACCACGTGTCGAATCGGAACATGATTTATTCCGAGAGTCTGGCCAGATTTAGACTAGGACCGTATTATTATCGTCGTACTACCAGGAGGAAATTAGTCTACATATACGAAATGGATTGAATCGTGTATGCGTTCAGGGAAGGCTTTTCTCCCGTGGATGCCCATTAATCATACTTGCCATGTACACGGTGCTAGTGCGTTTCATTTACCGTGAGAGTTGTCGTTTTGTGTCGTTGTCTTTGAATGCGTGATTTCATGATATTATTCATGGTCATTGCATGATTGGACACCGTCAATGTCTTGGTTCGTGAATGGATGATAATATTGTTGTATTTATTGTGATCATCGCATGACTTGACGTGGTTTGTCTGTCGAGTCTCAATCTTATCAATCTTATACCGCTAACGGTGATATTGGGACACCCTCAAATTTGCGGAAAGAAACAAATAATTTAATACATAATGAAGGGTGTCATAAATAAAAAAGGGTCATTACAAAACGGAAATAATATTCTACAAAAGAAATATACAAGACGGGAGACATATCTCCCGTATAAATAAGGAAATAAAAGAGTGTATAATAATATACAATCTAAGAACCGAATATAGGTCCAAGGTAAATACTTCGCTCGCTAGCTCGTCAATGTACCCCAACTATGCATCCCCACCTGTTCGACCGCATTAAATATAAACACGGAAGCCACAGTCAGTGGGGAGTAACTCCGAGTTCTCCCAGCCACGAAATGTCGAGTTTAATGAAACATGAATAACATAAAAGCAATGTATATGGAAAATACAAAACTTAAACATATATGATATGCTTTTCATGTTATGAAACAGATAACTAACAAATAACCTAGCATGTGAAAGCTATCATGTGAAAACCGATAATAAACTATGACTCGAGGTAGGGAAGCTGGTATGCTAGCTCAGAGGTTCCTCTCAGAAACATGGCCGTGATACACTCAAAACCTAATCAACACGTAATCATGTGAATCAGTTAACAACCAGTAATTCAAACTCTATCAATCTTAGCCGGCTTGCATCTCACCTTCTAAAACTCATAGAAGCCAGAAAACATGAAAGACCCCAATGAGTCTAGAACAGGCATAAGTTCTTATACAGTCAATAGAAGACTTCTGTAACTCAAGTCTATACCACGAGGTAGGATATATTTAAATATTTAGGCTCAGCGATCACGCTAATGACATGGCCCAAATACCAAGCACACATCTGGGCTCAGCGGTTACACTAATAACATGGCCCAGATCCAAAGCACATATCTTAGCTCAGAGGTTACCCTAATAACATGTCCAAGATACGACTCAACCCTAAACCTAGACTGCGCAGACCTAGAGAAATGCGAAGACCCATCGCATCCAAGACCCATGATACAATCACATGAGTACCCCTAAGAAGATCCATCAAAGGGTTGGCTAGTACTAAAGCCGGCTCCATTTCCCAAAGTGGAAACCATGGCAGCCATGCCCCGACTTGAAGATCCATCAAGCCGGGAACACAAAAGCTATCAAGCGGCAAACTCCATATGCTCGTTAAAGATAGTACGGCCTATCAATGTCATGGTCCAAGATAATCATTTAGAATTAGAATGGTCAAGACGCCATATACTCATAATTCTCTATGGGTACTTAGTCAACACGACACCAACCATATAATTAAACAGTCACGGGAAAAACTTCCTATCATGTGACTAATTGCATAAAAATCATATTCAAATATCATATCGCCTCATATCTACTAAGGCTCATTCATTCATTCATTAAATAAAACCTTACTTGAAGACAAATCCCCGACCCGAGTCCCGCGACGGGTCATCAGTCAAAACGGGGCTGAATAGATCTTAGTTTGACCAAACCCGTTTGATCAAACCGGCTAGAAACAGAGTCTTTACCACATAGACTTAGACATAAAAGTCAACATATTCATTACATGTTATTTTATTAAAACTTCTAACATGTGAATTAATATATCATACCAAAACCCGTTTGACTAAAAGAATATTAAATTAAACTACGATCTCGTCTTATAATTTCTAACATGTGAGAAATAATAATTTTATGAAAAATACTTTTAATTAAATAATTTACTTATTAAAATTTCCCACTTGCTAAATATTACAAAACACGATAAAAATAACGATAACTCAAAAACCGTCACATGACCAAGGGGACCCACGGTTCATTTTGAACCGGTTTTGGTTATCTTTTCTAAAAACCGTTACTTAATATTTCCCGCATGCATAACATATTTAAAACCCGTCAAAACAACAACAAAACAATCAAACATCGACACAAACCCAAAGACCAAAACACGGACCAACCAGACCGGGCTGGACCGGGTCTGAACCGGCCTGGTTTGGACCGGTTTCCAGCCCCACAAAACAGCCCCTACACGGTCCAACACCAACATCCATTCTAAATTAATTCTAACATGTTTTTAATTAACAAACAACCATTTTAACAATCATCCATACAAAAATCATGATTATGAACAAATCATTCAAACATGTCAAGAACACCAACATGTCATAAATTCATACAACATAATAAAAATGATTACTTATCATGTTACTAATTAAAAACCGTAAATCATAAACAACAACTAAAGTATGTAACATTGATTCGTCGAGTAACTCGGAATCGTTACCTTAGCTAGCAAAATCAAGTAGCACCAAAAATAAGAACTAAAGAAAAATAAGAAACCCGTCTTCTAATCTTCTCCTAAAATATACGAGTCACCAAACTCGTCTTCAAAATCTTCCCCTATAAGAAATGACAAGAATAACATTATTAGAATAAAAACTTGATTTTTCCATAATTAAAGTGTTGAAAAC
>JAIUZE010009711.1:0-12764 GCA_022085475.1 Heliosperma pusillum | reverse complement strand
GCCAAACGGGTGTCACTCAAGCCCAAATTAGGGAAATACTTTTCCCTTTTTCTTGGAAGGGGAAGGCAAAACTTTGGATCAATAGCCTTGATCGTGCCACCATGGGAGTAACAAGTTGGGAGACATTGGCTCTTGCTTTCTATCAAAAGTTTTTTCCACCCGAGAAAACTCAAACTTTGAGGAGCTAAATCACGGGATTCCGTCAACAAGCTCTTGAGAGCTTATATGAAGCTTGGGAGAGGTACAAGGAGCTCCAAAGGCAATGCCCACACCATGGGTTGGATGCTTGGTTCCTTGCCATAACATTCTACAATGGGTGTTGTGCCGAATCCCAAAGGATTCTTGATTGCGCCAACAATGGGCGTTTTCAAGAAATTGACACGGATATTGCTCATGCCACTATTGAATATATGGCGATCCACGATGCCCAATATGTCAATTCCCGGAGTGCACCCATCCAAGGAGGAGAGGGAGTTGCCGACACTAGCATCTTGAAGAATCAAATCCTTTTGCTCCAAGAAAAGTTGGAGGCTCAACAAGCGGTTCATCAAATCAATGTCGTGTCTTCTACTAGTCAAATTGTTGTTTGCGAAAGTTGCGGAGGTGCGGGTCATTACTCTAATGTGTGCCAAGCCACTATGGAAGAGGTATGTGCTTTTCAAACTTTTAAACAAAGTTCTTATCCACCGGGTACCTTTTCCAATACTTACAACCCGAACACAAAATTCCACCCCAACTTGTCCTAGAAAAGCAACAATGTGCTCAATCCTCAGCCCCAACAAAATTTTGTGCCTCAAGCTCAACAAAATGCCTATGTCCCACAACAAATATTCAATTATCCACCGGGTTATCAAAATCAAAACTACCAACAAAGACCATCAATCCAAAACTCCCAACCAACCCAGGTTCCACCACCCCAAAATGTCCAACAACACTATCAAGAGCTCAAGTTCTTAGTAGTACAATTGGCTAACACTCAATCGGACATGTTGGCTCAATTTCAAAAAAATGATCAAAGCCATGGTTCCGCAATCAAGATGCTAGAGCAACAAATGGCCCAACTAGCCACTTCTAGCTCTCAAAGAAGACCGGGTCAATTACCACCTCAAGGTGAGCAACCACATGATACTCTCAATGCAATCACCTTGAGAAGTGGTACAAAGAATGACGAGCCACCCATGCCCAAAGACAATGAGGAGGTGCTTGTTGAGTTGGAGGTTTCATCTACCGGTAAGACGGATGAGGTTATGTCCGAGAAGGTGGATGATCCTGTTGTGGTTGAGCAAGTTAAACAGCTGGAGGATGCTCCTCCAAAGAAGGGTGTTGAGACAAAGGAGCCGGAAAACGTCAAAGTGCCTTTCCCTCATAGGTTGGCAAAGCATCACAAGAACACTCAATTCGGTGAATTCATGGAAGTTGTGAAGAACCTCCAGGTAACTGTTTCTTTTACCGAATTAATCACTCAAACTTCGTGTTACACTAAGTTCATGAAAGACATTTTAACTAAGAAGAGGACTTTTGACGAGGTAGAAACTATAGCCTTCACCGCCGAGTGTAGTGCCCTTTTGCAAAACAAGTCCCCTCCTAAGTTGAAAGATCCCGGTAGTTTTTCCATTCCATGCACAATTGGTACATATAAAATTGATAAAGCTTTATGTGATTTAGGTGCTAGTGTAAGTGTCATTCCTTACTCTATTTGTGCTAAGCTTAATATGAGAGTCTTGAAATGTACTAGTGTCACTTTGCAAATGGCGGATCGTTCTATAAAACGCCCTTTGGGAGTTTTGGAGGATGTTCCCGTCAAAGTTGGTAAATTTTTATTCCGGTTGATTTTCTTGTACTTGACATGCCCGATGATGCCCAAATCCCAATTATTTTGGGAAGACCGTTTTTACATACCGCGGGTGCGATAATGGATGTCAAGAATGGTAAAATAACATTGGAAGTGGGTGACGATAAGGTCACATTTAACTTGAATAGTGCCATGAAGAGTCCCATGTTTGAAGAGTCTTGCTTTTCTATTGATGTTTTGGACAATGTCGTAGATGACTTTATACCTCGATCGTTGGTGAAAGACCCCTTGGAGGCACTCTTGGTATTAGAATCATTTGCAGGTGATGACGAGATTGGGCATGAGTTGGATGGAAAAGAGCTATCAATGGAGGAAAGCACACACTTTGTCGATGATGGGATACTTTTGAAGGATGAAGAATTTCAAATCAGTGGTAAGGTCTACCATGAGAATGCGATCGTTGGGATAATCAAGGGAGTTCGCATGGAAGCTTGAACCGACTCGAACTTCATACGTCGTGCGGGACGTTAAACCAGCGCTTCTTGGGAGGCAACCCAATATTTTATTTGATTTTATTTGATTTTCTTTATTTTTCTTATTTTCCGTAATTTATCGTTTTTCGACTTGACTAGACTTGACGATGTTTCTTTTTGGTGATTTTTAGGTGAACAATGAAGACAAGAAGAGTTGATGAGGAAATTCACGCATCCCCAAGCACGAAAACCCGTTCGGGGAAATTCGTATTACACATCACAGAAATAATCAGGAATTTACATAGGGCAAACCCCGATCGGGGTTCCCAGGCCCCGATCGGGGTTTCACATTTCTAGGCGTCTGGTTGTAATTCTGTTTTGTACGAAATCCGAAATGACAGAATTCCTCTTATTCGAAACCCGACGGTATATTCTATCTTTCTTCTTCATTTTTCTTCATTTAAATCCCAAGGAAACATCATTTCCTTCATCACTTTGGAGGATTCCCCCATATTTATACTAGCTTGGGGGAGGCTAGCTAGTTTAGTAAGTTGTTTTCCTTTGCATTTTAATTTTATTTTTTCCCCACTCCAAATTAAATATTAACCTCTTGTCTTCCCTTTTTGTGCTTTGAACCGTTTTTACGGTTAGCTTGGGTGTGTTTACATGTTGGCACATTGAGGACAATGTTATGTTTAGCTTGGGAGGGATTGCATTTGCATTTTAGTTAGGAATTGCATTTAGTTAGAAAATTTATGAAACTTTGAAAATTTGTGCTTCATATGCTTTGCTTGCCTACTTTGGTCATGGTTTACATAGTTGTACCCATTTGTATATCCCCATTTTAGCTTAATAGCTAATGAATCTCTATTATTTGACGGGATAATTGCATTCATGGGAATGTCTTGACATAGTAGGTGGAAGATTGAAATTGAACCTAATAAGCTTGATCTTAACTTTTGGCAAGCCACAAATTTGTAAGGTAGAGCCTCCTTAGACCGATACATCCATATTCGGTCTCTCTTATGTGAGTGTAGGTCTCCTTATGGTTTGTGCTACATCAAATACGCACAAGTATGGTTTTAATTTCATTTCTTTATAAGCATGCATTCATTTGTTAGCATTTTGGAGCCATTCACATGATAAATTTGCCTTTTTGAACCCATTCACAAAATCTACCTTAGCTACATATAAAAATTGCCTACCTTGTTGAGCTAGTAGCCTTGATTAATTTGTGTTTGGATGCTCATTTAGGAATTGTTGTATTTTGAAATATCATTGTGAGCTTGGTCTTAATGCTTTGAAAAAAAATGATGAAAAAATGATGGAAATGAAAGAAAGAAAAAGAAAAGAAAAAAAAGCATGAAATGAAAAAAAAAAAAAAAAAAAAAAAAAAAGCATATTTTGTATGTGAAAAAAAAAGATGATTTAAGAAGCTCTCATGTTTTATTCAAATATTTTGGAGAGTTTTTCTTAAGAATTACTTGGAAATTTTAGGATAGTTTTGGGATTGAGCATCCTTACATATGGTTGTTGCTAGCTTGACTTAGCTCCACATACCATAAATCATTTGTTCCCCTTTCTTACCCATTTCTTATTAACTTTCTTCTTACCTATGGCTTCCCTTTCATGCTTGCATTTGAATGTTTTTTGGCTTGTAGTTTTGAAATTTTTACCATATTAGATTGCGGACACACTCTCATGAGTCGAGGATAGGTGAGTGTTACTCACAAAAATCCTTTCACATTTAAATGAGTTTGAGTGTATCGCAAGACTCCATAAATCAAAAGATCATGCGAGAGCCGAAAAGTTCAATTGAAGTCTTTCATGCTACGCCGCCATGTAAATCGCATCCATGATTTTGCATTATCCTTATGCCCATGTTGTTTCGGGATTTGAGTCATTATGCTTGATAGTTTAAAATTGGATATTGCAATTGTGGGGACTTCATTGTTTTCCTCTCTTGTCCTAGTCTTATGTGCTTGCTTGAGGACAAGCAAGGGTTTAGCTTGGGGGAGTTTGATATGTCTAGTTTTTATATGATTTTACTCCCTAATTTAGCTCGATTTTACATGATTACTACACTTTGTTTAGTATTTTTATGAGCTAATTACGTGTTCGAGGTGCATTGCTCGTTTTTGCTATGTTTTGTAGGAATCTAAGCATTTATAGGCTTTTTCCTAACACAATTAGCAAGCACCAAAGTCCAACAAGCTAATGGAAGCAAAATGTACCATGAAAGGAGAATGACAAGGCAAACATGAAGACTTGTGAAATGGATTGAA
Organism: Heliosperma pusillum; assembly: GCA_022085475.1. Classification (NCBI taxonomy): domain Eukaryota; kingdom Viridiplantae; phylum Streptophyta; class Magnoliopsida; order Caryophyllales; family Caryophyllaceae; genus Heliosperma; species Heliosperma pusillum. Next base: position 8,214 of record JAIUZE010009711.1, on the reverse strand, counting down.
ATGTAAAACCAAAAATGAAGCCCAAAGCAAGGAGTCCACAACTCAAGCATAGGATACTCCTTTAGATGCTCAAAGAAACCCTAAACTATGAAATTAACCGGAGAATTAAGGTGTTTAAAGGCATAGCTTAGGATTCCTTAAGCATTAATTGGAGAAATTAAGACAATGTACCCGGATTAAGGAGGCCCCGATCGGGGTTTGGCTTCTGTGAAATCTACCGTTTCACGTCCCTCTCCCTGTATAAAGGAGAGGGACTTCGACACTTAGGGACATACCTTTTACTCATCTTTCACATATCTTTCATAGCTTTAGCTTAAGCACACAAGTCTCTCTTAGTTTCATATCTAGTTGAACTTTGTTCAAACATTTGGTTACATTTCAAAGTTGTATTGCAATCTTTCCATTCAAGCATTTGGGTTATTTGTTCTTCATTTCCGAGTTATATTTCTCTATTGCGGTAATCCTAATTCTAGTTTTATGTTAGTATTCAATTTCGTTATTTACATTACGAATCATTTAGTTAATCGTAACATTAGTTAATCATAGTTTCATTGTTTTCTACATTATAATTGTTAGTTTCATTCACTTAGTGTAGCACCTTTTATTAACAAGTTGTTTTCCTTTACAATTTCATATTCATCATGCTTATTATAGCAAATAGTATTAGTTTAATTATCAATAAGAGTGAGTAGTTTCTTTTGTCTAGGGATTAAAGGAAGCCATGCATAATTAGTAAGTTGTAAATGTTAAAATAAGGATGAACTAATATTGCTAAATTTTTTTTATCACATGCTTGTATTGTTTGTTAATCTTTGTTATTTGGCCAATTGCATTGATTAAATTTGTTAATTCATTCTACAAGTCGAGAGGCACGGAATTGGATTAGACTAAGCATGTGTAGTAGGACGACTCTAGTCATAACGAAATTTCTCTAGGACTCGACCTAAGGTTGTCACTAATATCGAGAGATGGGTGTCTTTAGCCTAAACAAATTAACAATATTAAGAATTCCTATGTTTAACATGAGCATTTACGTATTTGAATGAGTGACCCGACTCCCCTAGACTCTTTTAATATTATTTGATTTGCATCATAGTTAGCTAAACATCAAACCAAACCAAACCGTTAGACCGACTTGATAGTAGTTCATTCATAGCATTTCATAACGAAATTCCCGTCTCCTTGTGTTCGACCCCTCGTACTACATTTATTTGTGTCTAGGGAAATTTATCTTTGCATAGGTGTGTGATATATCCTATCAACAAACCATATTTCAATATAATATTTCATATAAAACATTTTGTTCTCGACCTAAATTCCTAATCAAATTTGGGTCTTGGAAATTCTATTTGTTCATATCAAGTCTCTGAAATTTGTTATTGATAAAAATTATGGTGTAATTAATATAGTAAACCACTTCTACTCGAGTTGTAGGTCAATAATCAATCGTAAATATACAAAGAAATGTTAACAACTCACGATTCTCTTCATAGTCAGAATTCAGCTCAAGAACAGACGAATTGACCCTACGCCTCTTCCAGAGGACGCAGCTGATGCGTGTATTTTATATAGACTTTTTAGTCCATTTATGCACGCATTTCTATGTCGTTTAGGTGATATTTTATCACCATATGCCCCTATTTGGCTACTTTGTACTTTCAATACCCTTTTGTAGGTACAAGCTGTGTAGTAGCAGAAACCGAACCAAAACAGTCCACTTTGCATGCATTTAGGAGAATGGAAGGAGCGGAACATGAGCTCTTGCATGGGAAAGCGTGAAACCATCCACTATCAAGCGCAAGTCATGACTCACACTACGTACTATGCCAGAAGACCTCGATCGACTATGCATTTGGTCGATCGAGGTGAGTTGAAGCCAGAAGAACTCGATCGAGCTACATCCTTTGCTCGATCGAGTAGAAGCCGTTTACCAGTTGGTCGATCGAGCAGATCAAGTGCTCGATCGACTGATTTCCATGAATAAAAGCCTCGATCGAAGGGTTATTTCCCTCGATCGAGTAGATCCTATCACGGGCTGCAAGTCCATAGCTTAATTAGGGTTAGAGTCGTGTTAGACACTATATATGACTCTTATTTACGTCATTAGAAGGAGTTTTTATTATTCAGAACTTATCATTAGTAATTAGCAGACATTAATCTTTCATTAGTTTCTGAACTTTTAATCTTTGGTTTTCATTCGGGTTTATTCGACGTGGATTGTTCTTTACGCAGGATTGCTAAGATTGTAAACTATTTCTCTCTTCTACTCTTACCTTTATCTTAGCCTTAATTACTATTCCTCTTTCTTAAATACTGCGTTGTTATTGTTTATGCTTATTAATTACGATTTATTTATGTCTATCGTCATATGTTCAATCGTCTTTGTTAGCATAGTTAATAGCATGAGTAGCTAATTCCTTTGTATGTTAGGATGAGGGAAACTGTGGTAGAGGCATGTTAGGATAGATTATTTTAGTTCGTCTGGAATATGAGAATCAGTCTAAGCAATTTAATTGAGGTTTAGTCGAATGAGTATACGCAGGAGACTAGGCTAGGTAGTTAACCCCGACCTGGATCGAGAGATTGGAAGGGAAGGCTTGCTTAGAATTGATAGGTGACTCCTAAGAGGACGAGAGTTAATTAGGAAAATCCCTAGGGTGGTTTGAGACCGAGAGGAGAAAACCATTGCTCTTCTCATTGATAGATTGACTGACTTAGTTGACCCATAGATGCCGAAACTGCAATAGACCGAATCCTAGCATATTTCTCTTTATCTGATTTATTTCATATTTATTTCTTCTTTTAATTCTCTTTCCTTTAATCTTATTTAGTTAGTTAAAACCATTCCAAAACCCCCCAGTTTGTTACTTGCAGATTTAGATTTCAGTTAATTAGTTTCCTCCCTATGGAGATCGACCCTACTTCCGCTATCTTCTTAGTTAGTTGACTTAGGTTTTATTTTTGGTGTATAACGACCGCATCAACAGCTATTGCTACGCCTAATCTGGGTTAACTTCTGTCCCTGAACTTCCGTTCTCGCTTTGACGTAGCTTTAATTACGTAATTAAGTAACTATTAGTCGTAATATTGGTCCTAATCTGTCACTTTTAGTTTTCAAATCTTTTATTTTTCTTCAAATCTCTGTTCCGAATATATTTCTTACGTGGATCCTGTAATTCTTTGTAATCCGTTGTAATCTTATATATTTAATCATTGTAACTGTATGATTTTGCTTCACTCTCATATTTAATTAATTCTAAATTTCCAATTTTGTCATAATTGAATGCTAATTACATGTTCACCGACATAGTCTAATTCACATGCTAGGATTAAAATGTTGGATGTTGCATTGCATGCATATACTCGATAAAATATCAAATACGAACGATTTTCCTAATCATTAGTTGAGGCCGCAATCGAGGCAGGCGAGATTAGGTGTTCGATTAAAGAGGTTCCTAGTCCGTACCCTCAGCCCTTACTCCAGATCTCTGTGAATATCCGTGTTCATTGGCATCCCCGAGAGTCATTCTAGACATAGAATGCTAAGGGTAACGAGTTCTTAGTGTTCATGTCATCACTTTATATCTTGACATGGCATAAAGTATTCGAACGGTTCCAATTTCCCATAAAAATTGGTGGCGACTCCAGAAATGCGTATTTTTACGCTTGAGTAAAGGGGACTCTACCATGATCTTACGAATTTACAACTCTCTTTACTGAGCAGCGTAAGGAAATAAACGACGAAAGGCAGCATTAGACCTTCCTAGAGGGCTATGTTGTCCTCAAGCTTTCTTAAGTCAGAAACAGCTTTTCTCCGCCTGGGGAGTACGATGGCAAGACCGAAACTCATAGAATTGACGGGGGCCTGCACAAGCGGTGGAGCATGTGGTTTAATTCGATACAACGCGCAAAACCTTACCAGCCCTTGCGAAGCAAGCCGCGCTAGTGGCGCGCATCCTTTTTCAGCTGGCTTAAAATCCATTGGTTAGGGAAAAGCCCTTCAATCTGTTGTTTTTGTTCCGCTCTTTGAGCAGCGAACCCATGTTATTGGTTCCCGGAAGAGTTAATATTCCCATTAGCTAAACCCTTTTTGACCCTGGCTTTGGAAATTTAAGAGAAAATAATCCACAGGAAATCCCAGAAAATAAGATATTTTCTGTGGGCCCCTCCGTGGTCCCCCATGTACCACAGTTTGGCGACTCCGATGGGGAATCATACACTTACGTGTTACCCAGGGTTAAACTTAAAGAGGGTTAGGGAATATTTTGTTCGAGACAGTTGTGGGTTTTCATTACTCGACCTTCATAGGTCGTTTTATTCGGCCTTCTGACCGGACCTGTCGCAAGCCCGATACAAAGATAAATTACCCAGAATAGGCTAATAACAAATTAATGTAATTAGGGAAGTAGGGGTCGATCCTCAGGGAGATGGCGTTTCCTATAGAATGTGAAATGTCTCGCGATTGGGTCTTATCTAACGAATATCTGGGTTTTGGGATTTTAATTTCTAAACTAATAAAAGGCATAAACGAAAACGAAATGAATGCAAATGGAAATGAAAACAATAAAGCAAGTGATGAATTAACAATGATGAAAAACATCTAGGGAAGTAGGTTCACACATGTAGATTAACATATTGATGCAATTGGATATGGAACATGCAATTAATTCATCGTGAGTTCGTAAGAATGATGTGTTCATTACAATCATAGATCAGATGGTCTAGCAGGCTTTTAGGCAATTTACTAGGTCTTAATCCACCATGTCATGCTTTGTCTATTCAATTCACGTATCTCTACCTTGGAAAAGAATTCCACTCTAGTCAATGATTTTGATCAGGAATCGTCAACTATCGTTATAGTCCAAACATGCATAGACACAATGTTTTAAAAGCACAATTTCTTTTATCCAATTATCATCTTTTAATCAATCTAACATGGCTACCCTACACCATAGAAAGGTGACTACTCACTCATGATAATATTTAAATTTAAGATGACATTAATAATAAAAACTAGGTTAGACATGTTTGTTTGATTTTGAGAATAGTTTAAGACTCTTTATATGGCGATAATAACGATGCTAAATTGATAATCTAATGAAATTAAATGACGATTATAACGATACTAAAATGAATCTAAGATAACATGGATGGAAAATAACAATCAAATAGAAAACATAAAGACATTAAACAAAAGATAAGGTAGGAATACCTAGATGAAGATCAACAATGATAATGATAACAATAATAGAAATCCCTTGCTTAGAATAGTCGTTCCATGAATCACAATACTTGAACCAAATAAAGTAGATTACAAAGATAAAATTCTTATTGATCTAAGCTAAAGTTTTGATGTAGAAAAGACAGAAATAAACTAGAACTAAAGATAAAAAGAAGAAAATGAGAGAAGAGAGGCTAGGTCTCTCTTCTCCTAAACTAGGTTTTCTAATCTAAAGAGAATTGTAAGAAGAGAAGAGAAGTGAAGTATGAAGAGATGTGTTGAAGTGTGGTGGCTGAAGCTCTTTATATAGCATTAGTGTTTCGTGGGGAAGGGGTCGCACATTGATCACATAGGACAAAAAGGAGGAAGTCGAAGCAAAAGCTCGTATCAGCAGGGATCCCCGATCGGGTACACACTTACCCGATCGGTTAAGTTGTGATCTTGGTGCTTTGACTCTCGTTTCATCTCCCATTGCATATGACTTGACTTCCATTATCCCCCTTAACCTCTTGAGTCGGGTTTTTTGATAGGGTTTGATGTTAAACGATGAATTCTTCGCCTAACTGATTGATCTTCCGACAACTGCGACATCGTCTTTACTTCTTCTTTCTTTTGAATCGGTGAACCTTCTTGAAATGCCTTCGACATGGTCAAGCTTACTTCTTCAAATCGTCGGGTTCTAGGCAAATGCTCGGGAATATAGAAAAAGGGCGTAGAAACGTCACTTTCCCTACAAAACAGGTTAGAACATAGGAATTCGCCTAGAAGACGATATTAGCTCATAAAATGGCTTAACAAAGCACAAATGACATACAAAACCGAGCTAAATTGGGGGTTAAAATCTTACAAATATTCACTTATCACCTTCCTAGGCCCAACCCAACCCATTTCGACCAATCGTCCCGTGTGGACGGTCCAAATTATTATCTAGGCCTAAGGATGGATATCGATTGACGTCAACCATACCGCGGTACGTACTCATGTTAGTATTGGGGCTTTTCACTACTCGAGAAAATGGACTAGGAACCAACCTTACTCATGTTTGGCGCGGACCTCTCCACATACCCGGATTTTATTGGTTAGTATGGCTACCCACCCTTTAAGCCAAAATCATTTTAAATTCACTCAGCATACCGTTATAATGCAGGTATAAATGTGTATAATCAATACATGATCACCATTTTGTAAATAAAAACAATGACGAACATTTCAAAAAAATAAAAATCCTTTTCAACACTGTAAACCATTTTCAAAGGTGGCGTGCAGTAGGGCTGAGTCGAAACTCTGCCCAAATGTCCGGTCAAAATCGTCTTTTCTCCACTTCGAGTCGTCACTCCTACAACCAAACTATGGTTGCTTAGGAAAAACATTTCAAATCTTATCATTTTCAAAACTCACTTAGCATAGTGGCACACTCCCACTTCTCAAGTCGATTCCTTTTGAGTAAGTGTGCTAGAATGGTTGATCGTGTTTTGATTCGTCGTCGGTCTCTTGCCCCATTTTTCAAGATCTCAGCAACTAGTCAAGCAAGTGTTCATCTAGCCGAGCCAAATCCGAATGGTAATGATCTAATCCTAGCTGCGCTCATCCGTCTCCAAACAAGTCAGGACCAAGCTTATACTCGCCTCTAAGCCATTAAAGGCCGAATTGTTGTTGTAGAAACTAGGCTTCCTCATTCCTGATGCTAGTGAACATGATAACCTTCTACCCTTTATGGGACAGCCAGAAGTCGATTCCCGACCAATTCGTACTGAAGCTGAAAAGCGACTCCAATACCTGGAGGAGCAACTAATGTACCTCAAGGGAGATGACATCTATAGGGAAAATGATCGCAAATATGAAGCTGTAAGTACTCAATTGCCAACCAACTTCAACATCACTGACATCCCAAAGTTCAAGGGGCATGAGAACCCTTTGAATCACATTTGTTCCTTCAAAGATTATATGTCTATCAAAGGCATCAAACCCGAGATGTTCTTAAGGATCTTTCCCTCATCTCTCGACACCATTCCTAAGCAGTGGTTCTATTCTCTGGAACATAAGAAAATTGCAACCTAGGATGATGCCGCAATTGAGTTCGCTAAGCAGTACGCAGACAATGCTGAGATTCAAGTCAATATGCGTACTCTCTCTACAACGATATCTCGGGAAATTGACGGTTTTTCTGACGGAAAAAAAATTCCGTCAGTAATTTCTTATGACTGATGGACTACTGACGGAAAAATAAAACTGACGGATTATCCGTCAGTAGAAAATGGCGCGTTGACTAAGTCAAAGGCGGCAAAATTCACTGACTGGTACAGACGGAATTTCCGCCAGTAAATACTCCCACTGACGGAAATTCCGTCAGTAAAATGGGAGAGTACTGACGGAATTTGCGTCAGTATATAATAACAACATAGTCCAATTTATGCCCAGTCAAACCTATTCCTGACGGAAATTCCGTCAGAATTTTTTTCGAAAACTCGGGAACCTGACGGAATGCTGACGGAATTTCCGTCAGGATCTATCTGTTTATGTAACAAATCGCACGAAGAACTCAGTCATTCTCATTTCATTTTTTCCCAAAAACCTAACCCCCAAATCAATTAAATCCCCATTTCCGACCACCGGCTACCTTACTACCACCGGCTAACTTCCTCCGGCTACCACTTTCCGACCACCACATCCTTTGTGACAACCCTCGCGAATGCGGAAATATAAAACATACAAGCATGTGAAATAAAATGCGGAAATACGGTATTTTAAAAACATTTATACATGCAAGATAGATAACACGAGGAGTGTCAAAATATTACGAACTAGGTGCGGAAAATAACAAAGAGACGGAGTCTCTCAAAATGTTAACAAAGAACAAGCGTTTAGCAAACTAGCTAATTAACGACTAGAGCTTAATCTTCTAGGGACAACGCCCGCTAGCTCACACCCGAACCCAAAATAGCGTAAGCAAAAAGCCATCCATGCAAGCAACCTGTTCATTCATGAAAAACATG
>JAIUZE010009709.1:0-31345 GCA_022085475.1 Heliosperma pusillum | reverse complement strand
GCATATAAATCATATTTAAATATCATATCGCCTAATATCTACTAAGGCTAATTCAATAATTAAATAAAACCTTACTTGAAGACAAATCCCCGACCCGAGTCCCGCGACGGGTCATCAGTCAAATCGGGCTGACTAGATCTTAGTTTGACCAAACCCGTTGGATCAAACCGGCTAGAAGCAGAGTCTTTATCACATAGACATAAAATCAACATATTCATTACATGTTATGTTATTACTACTTCTAACATGTAAATTATCATATTATACCCAAACAAACCGCTTGACTTACACGATTTCAACGTAACTAATCTCGTATTATAATTTCTAACATGTGAGAAATAATAATTTATGAAAAACCTTTTTAATTAAATATTTTACTTATTAATATTTCCCACTTGCTAAATATTACAAAAACACGATAAAAATGACGATAACTCAAAAACCGTCACAAGTCCCAAGGTGGGACCCACGGGCTGAATTGGGCCGGACCCAATATGGGCCTGGATGGGCCCACGGGCTGAAATGGGGCTGTTTTGGCCTTTGACTCGATTTTACTAAAAACCGTTTCCTAATATTTCCCGCATGTTTTAACATATTTAAAACCCGTCAAAACAACAACCAATCAATCAAACATCGACACAACCCAAAGACCAAAACCCGGACCCACCTTGACCAACCCAGACCGGGTCTGAACCGGCCTGGACCGGTCCGGTTTGGACCCGGTTCAGCTGCCCTTTCTCGGTTCACCAACAAACACCACCAAAATCATTTCCAACTTGTTTTAATCATCAAACCACCATTTTAACAATCTTCCACACAAAATCATAACTTATTAAAATCATCAAAATTTGTCAAGAACACTAAACTTGTTAAAATTTAATAAACAACTTAAAAATTATAACTTGTTAAAACTCATCAAAATTCATCAAGAACAACAAACTTGTTAAAATTTTCTAAACAACATAAAAATCATAACTTAGTAAAATCATTAAAATTCTTCAAGAACACTAAATCATCATAAAATTTCCTACAACTTTAAAAATCATCAAGAACACTAAATCATCATAAAAATTCATACAATCATAAAATCATCAAGAATCATCAAACATCTCAAAAATTCCATACAACATAAAAATCATGAAACAACATAATAATTACTACTTAACATATTACTAACTAAAAATCCATAAATCATCAAACATGAACCAAAATTAAAGATGAACCAAAATCCAAATAAATAAAACTAAAGGCTATATTACTAGCTAAAATCATAAATACTATAACATGAGCCAAAACTAAAGACTACAAAAACAAAACTAAGGCTATGTGACATTAATTCGTCGAGTAAAACGGAATCGTTACCTTAGCTAGCAAAATCCAATTAGCACAAAATAAATAAGAAGTAATAATTAAGAAAACCCTTCTACTAGTCTTCACCCAAAATATAAGAGTCCCCAAATTCGTCTTCAAACTATTCCCCTATAAGAAATAACAAGAAAAACAATTATTAGAACTTAAACTAAATTTTCCATAATTAAATGATGAAAACGATCTTGACGGAATTGAAAATAAACCGTACTAGAAGATGAGGAGCGAAGAGGAGAGTCTAGAAATATAAATTAGGATGGATTTAATTAAGAAATGAAGATTTTATAAAGGTTTTGCTCAAGAACGATGAAGAACGGTTGATGAACGATGAAGAACACGAAGAACGATTAAATAAAGTGATGTTTTGATCTTTATTTGATTTGTTGAAAGATGAAAAGGTGTTTGTGAGTTATGATGGGTGGTTGGAGCCGTGTAATTATAGGCCACTAATGATGTCGGCTTTTGAAATTGTTGTTACGTAATTGACTCGCGTTTACTACTTGTTTTACGGTAAACGATTAAATATAATTAACGATAAAGTTAATATCAAGATATTATGATATTGTAATGAAAAATAATGAAAATATCAAGGCTTAAGAGTGGGTAAGTGTGCCGTGTGGGATTGTGATTGTCGGGTCTGATTTCGAGCGTTTTGCGTAATTTTCGTTAATTGATCGATAAAGTGAAATAATATCTAGATATTATAATATTATAATCAAAAGTAATGAAATATCAAAGTCTATTAGAGGAGGGAAAAAGGAGAGGAGAGCCGTGTGGTATGGTGAGACAACGGGTCTGTTTTTGCTCGATTTGCGTAATCTCCGTTGACGGATCGATAAAGTAAGTAAATATCTAGATATTTTGATTATTTTAATCAAAATAAATAAAACATCTAATGGTGAGTGGAAAGCGATGACATCAACGCGTGACTCATGTCAAAGTCGAGTTTCGATTTTGTTGCGCGCATTACGATGCGTCGGGAATAGTTAAATGACGTTCGAGTAAAAACCGTAAAGTTATGCTTTAAATTCCGAATAAATTCAAAATAATTATATTAAATTATGATAAATCCTAATAAATCTTAATAAAAATAAATCAAAAATATAATTTTTTTAAATAAAATCTCGGTCTTCAAAATCGCAAGACGAGTCGGGAAAAGTCAACGAAAGTCAAAATCGACTAAAAAGTCGGAAAAAGTCAAAATGGCTTAAAAGTTCAGAAAAGTTTAAGACGACTTAAAAATAAATAAAAAGTCAATGACGACTTTAAAAAGTCAAGGAAACGTCAAAGACGGTTTAAAAGTCAAGAAAAGTCAAAGATGACCAAAAACGGTCTTTTCATGAAATCTCTCAAAAATTCCAAATACGAACGCGGAATTTCAAAATACGACTCCGAACAAAATTTCTATTTTAAAAACTTAAGTTCTACTGAAAAGTGTTAGTAAATATTTTACTAGGAAAAATTGGGTACTTTTCGGGTTGTTACAATCACCCCTCCTTTTAAAAAGTTTCGTCCTCGAAACTTAGAAGAAGGAACGTAACATATATGTAGGTCTATTTCAAAACTGTTAAAATTATATTTGGAATAAAATACGGGGTCTTATCTACGGAACGGCAGGTTCTCGTCAGCATCACGAATATCGATAGAAGGTACGAAATCATCGAACGGTTAAATCGAATAGAAAGAGGAAAGAAAGAAGGAAATTTACCTCAAGCGAAGAGCTCGGGATATTTAGCTAACATTTTAGCTTCGGGTTCCCAAGTTTCTGATTCGACGTTTCCACAACGCCAAAGGATACGAACTAAAGGCACCACCTTGTTTCGGAGTTGTTTGTTAGCCCTTTCAAGTATACGAATCGGCCTTTCTTCCAAAGCCAAATTAGGTTCCAAGTCCAACACTTCTTCTTGAATAATATGACTCGGATCACTGATATACTTCTTCAATTGCGAAACATGGAACACATCATGAACTTTACTCAAGTTCGGAGGTAATTCCAAACGATAAGCAACAGAACCAACTCTTTTAATTACACTAAAACGTTCCACTCTATTTAGACTCAACTTTCCTTTCACTCCAACCGTTTCACACCTCCCTTCATTGGTGATACTTTAAGGAATACACGGTCCTCAACATCAAACTCAAGCGGTCGACGACGAACATCGGCATAGGATTTTTGTCTATCTTGAGCGGCCTTCATTCGTTCACGAATGACTTGAACTTGATCGATCGTTTCAGTAACAATGTCGGGACTCAACATATGATCATCTTGTTCTTGATCCCAACAAACAGGACTACGGCATTTCCTACCGTACAAAGCCTCATAAGGTGACATCTTGATAGAAGCATGATAACTGTTGTTATAAGAAAATTCCACCAAAGGCAAACTCTTCTCCCAAGAAGCATGAAAGTCCAAAGCACAAGCCCGAAGAAGGTCTTCTAAAGTTTGAATCGTTCTCTCAGTTTGACCATCAGTCGCGGCATGAAAAGCTGTGCTCATCAATAATTTACTACCCATGGCTTCTTGTAAGGCTGTCCAGAACCGGGAACTGAATCTTGGATCACGATCTGAAACTATACTTTTAGGAACTCCATGGTAGCGCACTATCTCATCCACATAAGCACGGGCTAAGACAACTATCCTCCAAGTTTCATTGATAGGCACGAATCTGGCACACTTGGTTAGACGGTCAACAATAACCCAGATGCCATTCTTTCCACTAGAAGTCCTAGGTAAAGCCATCACGAAGTCCATAGAAATAGACTCCCATTTCCACAGAGGAATCTCCAAAGGTTGCAGCAAACCTCCGGGTCTTTGATGTTCAATCTTCACCCTTTGACAAGTAAGACACCTACTAACATACTCCTTCACTTCAATCTTCATCCTAGGCCACCAAAATTGTGGTCTCAAATCTTTGTACATTTTGTCACCGCCCGGATGAATAGAATAAGGAGAAAGGTGAGCTTCATCCAGTATTCTCTTCCTCAACTCGGCACTTCTCGGAACATACATTCGACCATGGTAACGAAGGTAGCCATCATTATCCACCACACACTCCTTAGCTTGCCCAAGTAGAATTTTTGATCGAATGGCGATAAAAGTAGCATCCTCCGGTAAACAAGTACGAATCTCTCGATAAAAATCAGGTTCCGCTGTCAAAGCACCAAGGTAATCAAATCCCTTCCCAACGAACTGTATCTGAAGCTTCTGAAATTCGGTTACTAGTTCATCGGGTAAAGTACCAAGAGCATTCAATGAATGACTAGTCTTCCTACTCAAAGCATCCGCCACAACATTTGCTTTTCCCTCGTGATAAATCAACTCAGCATCATAATCCTTCACCAACTCTAACCATCTCCTCTGCCTCATGTTCAACTCTTTCTGAGTAAAAATACACCTCAAGCTCTTATGATCAGTATATATTCGACAATGAACTCCGATAAGATAGTGTCTCCAAGTTTTCAAGGCATGTACTACAGCTGCTAACTCAATATCATGAGTCGGGTAATTCACTTCATGAACCCTGAGTTGTCGAGAAGCATAAGCAATGACTTTTCTATTCTGCATCAAGACACATCCCAAACCATGCTTTGAAGCATCACAATATACATCATAATCCGCTTCATCATCTGGTAAAGTTAAGACCGGTGCGGTAGTCAATCTCTTCTTTAATTCCAAGAAGGCAATTTCACATTCATCGGTCCAAACATACTTTGCTTCCTTCTTTAGCAATTGTGTCATCGGTCTAGCTAATTTGGAGAAATCTTTCACAAACCGACGATAATAGCCTGCTAAACCAAGGAAACTCCGGATTTCGGACACATTTTTCGGACTTTTCCAATCCACAACCGCCTCAATTTTAGCTGGATCAACCATAACACCGTCTTTGGAAATGACATGACCAAGGAAAGATACCTCGGGCAACCAGAATTCACATTTGGAGAACTTAGCATACCACTTTTGGTGTCGAAGAACACCCAAAATGGCTCGAAGGTGAATAGCATGCTCTTCCTCAGATTTTGAAAAGATCAAAATGTCATCAATAAATACCACCACACATTTATCAAGATATTCCCGGAAAGTACGATTCATTTGATCCATGAAAATAGCTGGGGCGTTGGTCAAACCGAATGGCATCACATTGAATTCGAAATGACCATACCTCGAGCTGAAAGCAGTCTTCGGAATATCTGCTTCCCGAACGGGAATCTGATGATAACCCGATCTAAGATCGATCTTTGAGAAAGTAGAAGCACCCCGTAACTGGTCAAATAGATCATTAATACGAGGAAGAGGATATTTGTTTTTGATTGTGACACGGTTTAATTCACGATAATCAATGCACATTCGCATAGAACCGTCTTTCTTCTTGACAAATAATACGGGCGCACCCCAAGGAGAAGAACTAGGCCTTATGAAGCCTTTCTCAATCAAATCATCGAGTTGGATTCTCAACTCTTTCAACTCAGAAGGAGCTCGGAAGGAGCTTTTTGGCAATTGTTGGTCCTTTCCAGGAACTATATCAATATACAATTCAACATCCCTTTCAGGAGCAATCCCGGGTAAATTCATCGGGAAATCCTCGGGAAATTCCCGAACAATAGGAACATCCTTTAAAGACGGAAGAGAAGAATCGGAAGTAGTCACTACACATAGAAATGCTTGATGACCCTTCTTTAAAACATTCAACATTTTCATAGCTGAGATTAACTTCACACTAGCTTGCTTTCTAACCCCTTGATAAGAAATACGAGCACCCAAAGGACTTTTAAGAATAATTTTTTGATCACGGCACTCGAATCGAGCATGATGAGTAGATAACCAATCCATGCCCAAAATAATATCGAACTCTTCAAGAGGAAAACGTAAAATATTCGCCGGAAAAATAGATCCATTTATGGATATTGGAATGTCGGAATGAAGATAAGAACATGAAAATACTTCTCCGGATGGTAACGATATAGGAGTAGTTTCTCCTACTGAAGCTTTAAGCGGTAACTTATCGGATAGTCTCATGGAAATAAAAGATAAAGAAGCTCCTGTGTCAAATAAAATTAAACACGGTAAATCATAAATCGAGAACATACCCGTCACAATATCGGGTTGGGCATCCGCCTCAGCACGGCTCATAATAAAGATACGACCCTTAGGTCGCCCAGAAATAACCGGTGTAGAAACCGTCTTCCTCCTCTCGGGACATTCATTAAACCTGTGCCCCGGTTTTTGACAATTAAAACATACTAGGGGCTTGTTGAAGCAACCAACACCCGGATGAATAGGCCTCTTGCACCGAAAGCACATACGATCTTTAAGATCGTTGTTGTTGCTCGGAATAAAGGGACGGTTTCTCTGATTAGCTTGTCCACCCTGAAAGTTTCTCCTCTTGTTTGGAAACGAGGGAGAAAAGGAAGGACGAGAAGCAGGATAAAGAGGTCTCTTGCCAAAGGCATTAGGAGCAACATAAGAAGCACGAGCTTCCTCGGCAATCTCCCTGATAGAACTCTCCGCCCAGATGGCATCATTATAAATCGAGACAAAGGAAGTGGAACCTCTACTGATCTTCCCCTTTATCTGGGGAGAAAGCTTTCCCAAATAAAAGAAGGCTTTGTCCTCCTCTACCCTAATAAGTCGAGTGGCATAATGAGCCAACTCATTGAACCGGGTAGTAACCTCCTGAACAGAAAGAAGTCCTTGTTTAAAATCCATGAACTCCTTCAACTTTTGTTGTCTCAACTCATCGGGATAAAACCTCGCTTCCAAGAGCTCACGGAAACGAGTCCACCCGAAATTAGGCTCCAACTTCGCAGTAGGACCAGAGAGAGTCCACCACTGATCCGCTTCCTTCTCTAAGAAGTGAGAAGCAAGACGGACTTTGTCCTCTTCAAGGACATCATAAAGAGAAAAACTCTTTTCCATTTCCCGTAACCACACGGCAAGCTTAACGGGATCAACTTCGCCATCGTAGGTTTTGGCTTGGCTCCTCGATAGCTGTGAAGCAACCCACGTATAACTCCCGTGTCTCTCTCGATCGGGAATAGGATTAGGAATCGGATTTGCTTGCTGGTTTTGCTGATTTTGCTGGTTTTGGATAATTACGGTAAGAGCTGCTAAAATAGTGTTTGTCAATCCTCGGAGGCATCTGTGGCAAAATAAAAACCAGATTAGTACTTATCATTTACAGAGACAAATAGACTACAACACAAATCCTAATCTACCCATCTTACCCTTCTATCTCACGGTTTATTATTTTATTAAGGTCAAGTTATTTATACAAGGGTACACAAACGTGCGTCGGGAGCAAAATAGCTCTGATACCAACTGTGACACCCTCCAATTTGCGGAAAGAAAAAAAATAATTTAATACAAAAAGAAATACGAGAATACAATACGAAGGTGTCATCACATAAAAAGTTCATTACAAACGAAAATAACTATTAATAACCAATAAACTCTACAAGACGGGAGGCATATCTCCCGTATAAATACGGAAATAAAAGTGTATCTAATAATATACAAACTATGAACCGAATATATGTCCAAGGTAAAATACTTCGCTCGCTAGCTCGTCATGTACCCCAAAATATGCATCACCACCTGTTCGACCGCATTAAATATAAACACGGAAGCCAAAGTCAGTGGGGAGTAACTCCGAGTTCTCCCAGCCACGAAATGTCGAGTTTAATGAAACATGAAAACATAAAAGCAATGTATATATAAAATACAAAACCTTAACACATATGATATGCTTTTCATGTTATTAAACAGTTAACTAACATATAACCTATCATATGAAAGCTATCATGTGAATTCGGTAATAAAATATAACTCGAGGTATGTAAGCTGGTATGCTGGCTCAAGTCGGTTAACAAGTAACATGGGCCCCTGATACACTCAAACCCTAATCAACACGTCTCATGTGAATGCATTAACAACCGTTATCCAAACTCTATCAGTCTTAGCCGGCTTGCATCTCACCTTCTAAAACTCATAGAATCATACAACATGAAAGACCAATACTTCTACAAACAGGCATAAGTTCTTAGAACCGTCAATAGTCATCTGTAACTCGAGGCTATACCACAAGGTAGGAAAACATCCTAGTCCTAGACTGATCAGACCTAGCGACAACAGCTATTCCGTTCCCCGTCCCATGACATAACCGTCTCTGAGAAACTCTACTAGGCGACCCCCTAAGCAGAGATGGCTAGTACTTAAGCTGGTTCCAACCCCAAAACGGATTAGGCAACCATGCCCCGACTTGGATATAAACCCACCAAGCCGAGACACAAAAGCTATCAAGCGGCAAACTCCGTATGCTCGTTAAAGATAGTACGGCCTATCAATGTCGTGGTCCAAGCTACTCATTTAGAATTAGAATGGTCAAGACGCCATATATCCATAATTCTCTATGGTTACTTAGTCAACACGACACCAACCATATAATAAATCAGTCACGGGAAAAACATCCTATCATGTGACTAATTGCATATCAATAATAATCACATATCATATCGCCTCATATCTACTAAGGCTAATTCAATAATTAAATAAAACCTTACTTGAAGACAAATCCCCGACCCGAGTCCCGCGACGGGTCATCAGTCAAATCGGGGCTGACTAGATCTTAGTTTGGCCAAACCCGTTGGATCAAACCGGCTAGAAACAGAGTCTTTATCACATAGACATAAAATCAACATATTCATTACATGTTATTTTAATAATACTTCTAACATGTGAACTATTATATTATAACAAAACCCCGTTTGACTTAACTAATATCCAATTAAACTACGATCTCGTCTTATAATTTCTAACATGTGAGAAATAATAATTTTATGGAAAACCTTTTTAATTTAAATATTTTACTTATTAACATTTCCCACTTGCCAAATATTACAAAACACGATAAAAATGACGATAACTCAAAAACCGACACGAGTCCCAAGGTGGGACCCACGGGCTGAATTGGGCCGGACCCACATGGGCCTGTTTTGGGCCCCACGGCTGTTTTGGCAAAAATGGCAGATTTTACACTTTTTATTTAAAACCGTTTTTCTAATATTTCCCGCATGCTTTAACATATTCAAAACCCGTCAAAACAACAACCAACCAATCAAACATCGACACAACCCAAAGACCAAAACCCGGACCCACCTTGGACCAACCCAGACCGGCCTGAACCGGCCTGGACCGGCCTGGTTTTGTCCGGTTCAGCCCCCTTCCCCACGGTTCACCATCAAACCAACACCAAATTAATTTCTAACATGTTTTAACCATCAAACAACCATTTTAACAAACATCCATACAAAATCATAACTTATTAAAATCATCAAAATTTGTCAAGAACACTACACTTGTTAAAATTTCATAAACAACATAAAAATCATAACTTGTTAAAAATCATCAAATTCATCAAGAACAACAAACTTGTTAAAATTTCCTAAACAACATAAAAATCATAACTTAGTAAAAATCATTAAAATTCTTCAAGAACACTAAATTTGTTAAAATTCCATAAACAACATAAAAATTATAACTTAGTAAAAATCATTAAAATTCTTCAAGAACACTAAATTTGTTAACATTTCATAAACAACATAAAAAAAATCATAACTTATGAAAACCATAAAAATTCATCAAGAACAATAATTCAACATAAAAATTCACTACAACTTAAAAATCATCAAGAACAATAATACAACATAAAAATTCCATACAACATAAAAATCATCAAAAATCATAAAACAACATAAAAATTCCATACAACATAAAAATCATCAAAAATCGTAAAACAACATAAAAATTCCATACAACATAAAAATCATCAAAAATCATAAAACAACATAAAAATCACTACTTAACATATTACTAACTAAAAATCCATAAATCATAAAACATGAACCAAAAATAAAGATGAACCAAAATCAAAATAAATAAAACTAAAGCTAAGTTACTAACTAAAATCCTACATAACCATAACATGAACATAAACTAAAAGCTATGTGACATTAATTCGTCGAGTAAATCGGAAATGTTACCTTAGCTAGCAAAACCCACTTAGCACAAAATAATAAGAAGTAATAATTAAGAAAACCCCTTCTACTAGTCTTCACCCAAAATATAAGAGTCCCCAAATTCGTCTTCAAACTCTTCCCCTATAAGAAATAACAAGAAAAACAATTATTAGAACTTAAACTAAATTTCTCATAATTAAAGTGTTGAAACCGATCTTGACGGAATTGAATTTAAAACGTACTAGAAGATGGAGAGCGAAGAGGAGATCCTAGAAATATAAATTAGGAAGGATTTAATTAAGAAATGAAGGATTTATGGAGGTTTTGCTCAAGAACGATGAAGAACAATTGATGAACGATGAAGAACCCGAAGAACGATTAAAGAAAGTGATATTTTGATCTTTATTTGATTTGTTGAAAAGTGAAAAGGTGTTTGTGAGTAAAGTGGAGTGGAGTTGGACGTGAGTTTATAGACAATAAAGGTGTTGAGTTTTAAAATTGTTGTTCCGTAATTGACTCGCGTTTAATAATTATTTTACGGTAAACGATTAAATATAATTAACGATAAAGTTAATTACACAAATATCTAGATATTATGATTATTGTATTAAAAGAAATGAAAATATCAAGTCCTATTAGAGGACTTTTGGGCCGTGTGGTATGGTGAAGAATCGGTCTGATTTCGAGCGTTTTGCGTAATTTTCGTTAATTGATCGATAAAGTGAAATAATATCTAGATATTATAATATTATAATCAAAAGTAATGAAATATCAAGCCCTATTAGAGGACTAAATGGACCGTGTGGCATGGTGAGGATTCGGTCTGTTTTGGCTCGATTTGCGTAATCTTCGTTGACGGATCGATAAAGTAAGTAAATATCTAGATATTTTGATTATTTTAATCAAAATAAATAAAACATCAAATGGTGAGTGGAAAGCGATGACATCAACGTGTGACTCATGCCAAAGTCGAGTTTCGATTTTGTTGCGCGCATTACGATGCGTCGGGAATAGTTAAATGACGTTCGAGTAAAAACCGTAAAAGTTATTCTTTAAATTCCGAATAAATTCAAAATAATTGTATTAAATTATGATAAATCCTAATAAATCTTAATAAAAATAAATCAAAAATATAATTTTTTTAAATAAAATTTCGGTCTTCAAAATCGCAAGACGAGTCGGGAAAAGTCAACGAAGGTCAAAATCGACTAAAAAGTCGGAAAAAGTCAAAATGGCTTAAAAGTTCAGAAAAGTTTAAGACGACTTAAAAATAAATAAAAAGTCAATGACGACTTTAAAAAGTCAAGGAAAAGTCAAAGACGGTTTAAAAGTCAAGAAAAGTCAAAGATGACCAAAACGGTCTTTTCATGAAATCTCCCAAAAATTCCAAATACGAACGCGGAATTTCAAAATACCGGCACTCGAACAAAAATTCCTATAAAAAACTTAGTTCTACTACAATATCCATAAGCTAATTGCTTAAGCAAAATTGTGTATTTCTCGGTTGTTCAAAGGGCGAAAACCGACCAACGCGACGGTCCAGCGGTTCAGACCCGGGTCTGGTTGGTCCATGGTGGGTCCGGATTTGGTGTTTGGGTTGTGTCGATGTTTGATTGTTTAATTGTTGTTTTGACGGGTTTTAATTATGTTAAGCATGCGGGAAAATATTAGAAATCGGTTTGAGAAAGTTTAAAGCAAAACAGCCCATTGTTGTCAAAACAGGCCGTGGGGCCCATCTAGGCCCATGTGGGGTCCGACCCAACTCAGCCCGTGGGTCCCACTTTGGGACTTGTGACGGTTTTTGAGTTATCGTCATTTTTATCGTGTTTTGTAATATTTAGCAAGTGGGAAATATTAATAAGAAAAATATTTAATTAAAAAGGTTTTCATAAAATTATTATTTCTCACATGTTAGAAATTATAATACGAGATTGTAGTTTACGTTGAAATCATTTAAGTCAAGCGGGTTTTGGGTATAATATTATAATTCACATGTTAGAAGTAGTAATAAAATAACATGTAATGAATATGTTGATTTTATGTCTATGTGATAAAGACTCTGCTTCTAGCCGGTTTGATCCAACGGGTTTGGTCAAACTAAGATCTAGTCAGCCCCGATTTGACTGATGACCCGTCGCGGGACTCGGGTCGGGGATTTGTCTTCACGTATGGTTGTATTTAATTATTGAATTAGCCTTAGTAGATATGAGGCGATATGATATTTGAATATGATTTATTTGCAAATAGTCACATGATAGGATGTTTTCCCGTGACTGTTTGATTATATGGTTGGTGTCGTGTTGACTAAGTACCCATAGGGAATTATGAATATATGGCGTCTTGACCATTCTAATTCTAAATGAGTAGCTTGGACCATGACATAGATAGGCCGTACTATCTTTAACGAGTATATAGTTCATGGTTAATAGCTTTTGTGTCTCGGCTTGGTGGGTTTATATCCCAGTCGGGGCATGTCGCCTATTCTCACTTTGGAAATGGAGCCAGCTTACGTACTAAGCCATCCCTCTGCTTAGGGGGTCGCCTAGTAGAGTTTCTCATAACGTTATGTCATGGGACGGGGGGGAACGGAAGAGCTTGTTGTCGCTATGTCTGAATCGTCTAAGGACTAGGAGTTTTTTTCCCCCCCTACCTTGTGGTATAGCCTCGAGTTACAGAAGTCGACTATTGACTGTTCGAAGAACTTATGCCTGTTTCTAGAAGTATTGGTCTTTCATGTTTGTATGATTCTATGAGTTCTAGAAGGTGAGATGCAAGCCGGCTAGGATTGATAGAGTTTGGATTACCGATTGTTAACTGATTCACATGATTACGTGTTGATTATGGTTTGAGTGTATCAGGGCCATGTTACATGGTAACCGCTGAGCCAGCATACCAGCTTCCCTACCTCGGGTTATATTTTATTATCGGATTCACATGATAGCTTTCATATGATAGGTTATATGTTAGTTAATTGTTTCATAACATGAAAAGCATATCATATATGTTAAGGTTTTGTATTTTCCATATACATTGCTTTTATTTTATTCATGTTTAATTAAACTCGACATTTCGTGGCTGGGAGAACTCGGAGTTACTCCCCACTGACTGTGGCTTCCGTGTTTATATTTCATGCGGTCGAACAGGTGGTGATGCATATTTTGGGGTACATGACGAGCTAGCGAGCGAAGTATTTACCTTGGACCTATATTCGGTTCATAGTTTGTATATTATTAGACACTCTTTATTTCCGTATTTATACGGGAGATATGTCTCCCGTCTTGTAGATTTCTTTTGTATAATAGTATTTCCGTTTTGTAATGAACCTTGTTATTTATGACACCCTTGTTATATATTATCATCTTTTATATTTAAATAATTTTTTTTCTTTCCGCAAATTTGAGGGTGTCACAGTTTTGGATGCGTTTTGTTAGCGCTATGGACCATCAAAGACACCAACAAAAGAAGTTAGACAACGATAACCGACAATCATCACCCAAAACAGAAACTCATCTTGATATAGAAAAACACGGAGCGAAAATCTACACACACGAGATTTTCAATGAGTTTAGGGAAGAGGTCAAATACTCTTTCGATACATGTAAAACCGGGAGGTACGCCAAGATAGGTGAACTTGAGGTGACAACAGTAACTGATACATTCAGAGGAAAGGATTTTGAAGTTGAATACAACCCAGGTAGTTTGTCAATGTTTACTATTTATTTAAATTTACAAAGTTCATTAAATACACATATAATTGAAGTTACCAATAATGCTCTTGAAGTTACACACTAATCACATTGAAGTTACAGACAATATGAAAAAAAATGTATTGAAGTTACACAAGATTTAGCTTGAAGTTACCTAGGATTAAGTTGAAGTTACACAATTATTCGTTGAAGTAACATAAAAATAATATTGAAGTAACACAATTAGTTATTTAAGTAACACAATAATCACATTGGAGTCCATTAAAGTTACCCTATTTTAATATTACGTATTGAAGTAACCTAATAACGTATTGAAGTTACATAATAACGTATTGAAGTAACACAATTAGTCAAT
Source organism: Heliosperma pusillum (assembly GCA_022085475.1). Lineage (NCBI taxonomy): Eukaryota > Viridiplantae > Streptophyta > Magnoliopsida > Caryophyllales > Caryophyllaceae > Heliosperma > Heliosperma pusillum. The sequence continues at coordinate 16,903 of JAIUZE010009709.1, read as the reverse complement.
GTATGTCTTGAAGTCATCCTCTGTTATTGAAGTTACAGAATTTGTGTATTGAAGTGGCACAAAATGTCGTTGGTCTTAAAGTTTTTGAAAATTCGTCTCTGTAGTTACAGTATTTGTCAATTGAAGTAACAATGGTACTGAAGTAACATAATAAAGTATTGAAGTAACATAAATACTTATTGAAGTGACACAATTACGTATTGAAGTAACACAATTAGATAATATTTATCTTGAAGTCATCCTCTGATATTGAAGTTACAGAATTTGTTAGTTGAAGTGACACAAAATGTCGTTGGTCTTAAAGTATTTGAAAATTATTTACTGTAGTTACAGTATTTGTCTATTGAAGTAACAATGGTATTGAGGTAACACAATGAAGTATTGAAGTAACACAATGAAGTATTGAAGTTACATATAATGGTCCTGAAGTTACAGTATTTGAAAATTAAAGTGTTGACAAATTTAATTATGTGCTAGGTACACTTGAGGGAAGATGCAGCTGTAAAATGTTTGAAACAAAAGGATTATTGTGCCGCCATCTCATATGGATTTTTACATCCAATGGTCTCAAAACGGTTCCCATCATTTATGTTGCTAAAAGATGGACTAAAGATGCACTGCGCTTTGCTATGTTAGACGGTGGTGGTTCAATAACAGAAGACATTGATGTCATTGATGGTGAACTACTTGAGCTGGCGAATTTGTGGTCAGAAGTTCACGAGACCGTTGGGTTACTTAGGGGAAGGGGTAAGGCTGAGGTTGAGAGCTTGTGCACCTTAATTCGAGAATTTAAGGGGAAACTACTACCAGAATGGGCCCCCCCGAATAAACAACAAGAAATTGAGACAATACTTGGTTGTACAGTGAGTGAAAAGATCACGATTCTTCCACCAAAACAGTGCAAAAACAAAGGTAGTGGTAAAAGGATGTTGTCGAGCAAGGCAAAGGCTGTTGCCTTAGCAAAAAAGCCCAAACGCTTATGTAATAATTGTAAGCGAATGTCCAACCACGACAAGAGAAACTGCCCAAACCCTTTTGCAGATCAACCACCATCCCCATCATCAGAGGACTATGAAAAAGGGGAAGTGTCCGGCGATCATGAATCAGAAGAAGAAGAATCAGAAGAGGAAGAAGAAGGAGAGGAAGAAGAAGGCGAGGATGAAAAAGGAGATGCTGAGGAGGAAAACACTGTGTAATGAAGTGACAGTTTAAGTAATTATTTTGCGCCAACTATTAGTTATGGAATCGTTGTACGTGACTTGAAGTTATTTGTTTTTCGGCTGACTGGCCTTGAAAAACCATTGAATGGCCTTGAACTTTTGTTTATGTGTATTGGAGTTTCATTGAATGGTTTTGTAGTTTCATTTATAGAGCCTTAAAGTTTCAGTTAATGGCCTTAAAATATGCTTCAGTGAATGGCCGATAAATTTCATTGAAATTCCTTGAAGTTAAACTCTAAATGCATTAAAGTAACACAGACAACAACTGAAGTGACACTACTTACTTGAAGTTACTCAACAAAAATTACCTTGAAGTTACTTTGAATAGTCCTGGAGTTTCATAAATATTGAGTTGAAGTTACACAAACCTTCCAAAAATATACTTTAAACATACATGTTACAGGTTTTTTCCTCCTAAACGTACATGTTACACTCTAAATGCATTAAAGTAACACAGACAACAACTGAAGTGACACTACTTACTTGAAGTTACTCAACAAAAATTGCCTTGAAGTTACTTTGAATAGTCCTGGAGTTTCATAAATATTGAGTTGAAGTTACACAGACCTCCCAAAAATATACATAAAACATACATGTTACAGGTTTTTTCCTCCTAAACATACATGTTACAGACCTTCCAAAATTAACATTGTTTTTTCCCACGGGGCTTCCAAAATTAACATACATGTTACAGGTTTATATGTCAAAATACATAGAAACATTGTTTTGTCTGATTGCTTCATTACACTATTTTTTTACCAAATATTTGTCCACTTTGCGCCTAAGTTCAACTTTTTTCCAGATGTTGTCTTTGTCCGCCACAAAAGCACCAACCTTAGCCATAACAGAATCTCTTCTGACGTTCAAATCAGCAAGTACAAGGGTCGCCGCCAATTGAATTACCAAATAACGCCGGTTGACCTTCCGCTCCAGCTCCTTGTGCTCGAAAGGCTCACCCTCGTACATTAACATATGCATCATTGTGAATATCCCAGATTCACTGAGATCATGGGCGGGGTTGTGCCAGCCAAAAACTATCTGACGATGAGTGAAGTCCAATAGGCAGCTTCCTCTGACAACACCTCTCGATTCAAAGTAATCGGCCATGGCACTAGCCTATATAAAAGTGAACATTGATAAATAGATTAAACAATCAGATATTCACAACATTAAAATTTCGTTTATTGTCGAAAAACTTACAATTACACGAGAAGCCTTGCATATGATAGACTGATTCGAATCAGAGTGAAATTGATGGTCAAGGAGATCAACTGTTTTTGACCTGTAGTTGATACATGTGCAGGCAAAATGGCCGTCGATGTTAAATGGTACGAATAATAAATCTGCATTCAGATTGAATGAGTCCTCACAATCCTTGATGAAGAGATCCCATAATCGGAAAACTTCATCAATGTCCTCATTGTTCTGAGTGGACTGGTCAGAGGTAACAATCATCCTGTTGAGCGCGTCCTGTATAGTTACAATAGTGAAAAAAAACGTTATTCAGTGAGTTGAAGTTTCACATAATGTCATTAAACTTTACCAATCCCGGAGTTGAAGTTTCACAAATTAGTGTTGAAGTTTCACAAATTAGTGCTGAAGTTTCACAAATTAGTGCTGAAGTTTCACAAATTAGTGCTGAAGTTTCACAAATTAGTGCTGAAGTTTCACAAATTAGTGCTGAAGTTTCACAAATTAGTGCTGAAGTTTCACAAATTAGAGTTTCACAAATTAGAGTTTAACTAGATATTATTACCATATGACTTATGCCAAAGAAAGCCATTCTTGCAAAATCGTTGTCATCCGACTCTATCCGATTTAGCAACATCGACCAACACTCAATCACATCGGTGTACATTAGCCTATCCGGTAGCATGGACAAAATCTGATCCCTGTTAAGCGTTGCATGGCGGCTGTAATACACTAGTGCTTCTCTGTGTCGCAAACATTCAAAATAATCAACTAACATTCAAGTCATCTTCGAAAACGCAATGAATAAAAAATTAAATAGAACTCACGTATTTTCAAAGGTGTGGTCGTCTAAGAAGCAATAGTCAGCCACGTTTTTCCTCAAAATTTGTACATCCCTTATCAATATCTGGTTCTTTCGTAGTGTCTTTGAAACAACAAGAGACTTTGCCTCAGGCTCCCCGCAGTTGATTGAGCACCCTAATCCATCCCCCCTACCACGACGACGACTACTGATAGATGACAGCCCCCCACTAACAAGGCCCCCACTAACAAGGGCCCTACTAACAAGGCCCCCACTAACAGGGGGCTTGCCTGTTAAGGATGGACCTTCAGGAGTGCGGTTATCAGGCGTCATGTAACGAGGCCGCTTGGCTGAGCTCATCTCTATGTCAGTATCGGTGCTTCTCTTGAGAATGGAGGTAGTCAATGGATGTGCCTTAACTTCATTAAAAACAGCGACCCTACCTAACACATCTTCCCTGTCCTTGTTGCAGTCACTAAGGACAAGGGTGGCACCAATCTCGGCTCGGATTAGGGTAGTCATGCCCGGTTTCTCTAGCCCGCACTCAAAAAGCTCTCCCCCATAAAGTAGCATATGCAACATCAAATAAACCCCACAATCATTCGCAAAATACCCAACTGCTTGCCATTTAAATTCCTTGTTAACAAGACTAAAACCCCTAACCTTTGAGCCTTTCATATGTCCTTTCGACACCATATAATCTCCCATTAAATCAACCTGTTAGTAGAGTTTTGACAGAAAACGGATAAAGCCATTGTTAGTTAAGCAAAAAAAACTAATAATGCATGATAACTGAGTGTTATGTATAGAAGCATTACAGCCATCCGAGATATGCCTCCGTAAGGCAATTTAAGAAGATCTTCATCGTAATAGCGATTGTCTAGGTACTCGATCTTCTCGGATAAGAAATTAATGCAAGCACAACTGTAATGATCTTTATCACCAGACAACACGGGGATGAAGACCTGAAACACAATAATTGCAGCTTGAAGTTACAGTTTCCCAGAAAAAGCTTGAAGTTACACCCTAAATAAATTGAAGTTATACAAACAACAGCTGAAGTGACACCACTTAATTGGAATTACCAATAATGCACTTGAAGTTACACACTAATCACATTGGAGTTTCAGACAATATGACAATTAACATATTCAACAATTAGATCTTGAAGTTACACAATATTCATATTGAAGTGACCCAGAATGAAGTTGAAGTTATACTAATGTCTGAAGGTACACAATGTCTACCATTGGAGTTACACTAAGAATAATGAGCATCTACCATTGAAGGTACACAAAGTGTACCAACCATTGAGATTACATACTAGAAACATTGAAATAACATAGGTTAATCCACATATACTTGAAGTTACACTCTAAATGCATTAAAGTAACACATACAACAACTGAAGTGACACTACTTACTTGGAGTTACCAATAATGCTATTGAAGTTACACGCAATGAACATTGAAGTTACACACTAATCACATTGGAGTTACGGACAACATGACAATCAACATATTCATCAATTAGATCTTGCAGTTACACATTATTCATATTGAAGTGACCCAAAATGATGTTGAAGTTATACTAGTTACATTGAAAAAGTACAAATACCCATTAAAGTTACCCAATTAGGCACTGAAATAACACAATAATAGATTTGAAGTTACACACAGACTGAAGTTACCCACTAAGAATAATGAACATCTACCATTGAAGGTACAACTGTACCAACCATTGAAATAACATACAATATGCTTGATGAAGTTCATATGCTTGGTAACTCCACATATACTTGAAGTTACACTCTAAATGGTTTAAAGTTACACAGACAACAACTGAAGTGACACTACTTAATGGAGTTACCAATAATGCTCTTGAAGTTACACACAATGAATATTGAAGTTACACACTAATCACATTGGAGTTACGGCCAATATGACAATCAAGAAGTTGAAGTTACACATTATTCATCTTGAAGTGACCCAAAATGAAGTTGAAGTTATACTAGTTACATTGAAGCAATACAATTATCCATTAAACTTACCCTTCCAATATTGAAGTTACCCAATTAGACACTGAAGAAACACAATAATAGAATTGAAGTTACACAAAGACTGAAGTTACACACTAAGAACCAACCATTGAGATTACATACCAGGAACATTGAACACTAGTAGTGAATTAAAAAGGATTGAAGTTTCACCATTTTATTGCAAAAGTTAGCTTAGAAAACATACCATATCAGCGTCGAGATTTAATGGAGACAAACATGATTCCTGCCATGTGTCCCAACTGGTAAACAGTTGCTGTGTCAGATCGACGACTTTTCCTGATTTCCTCGCATGATAAATTTCCAGCAAAGTCTCCTATAATTAGAGTGAAGAGAAATTAATAAACCCATAATATGCGTTGGAGTGAAGGTATTATAAACAATTCGCATAACTTCAATAAAGGTTTAATCCTACTTACAGTGTGACTAAGGCCAAAGCTACATCGGGATTTTAACCCGTGTTGATTCTGCTGTTTAGTGATTTCATTAAGTAACAAACACCAACAATCAATAACGTTGCCAGTGATTTGCACTCCGGGTTCTAATGACACCAAATCCTCCCGAGTTATGCAGTAGAAGTCTGAATATGTCACCAATTGTTCCCTAAAAGGACAAATTGTCACATTATTAATGTAAAAGCATAAAAGTTAATGAATAGAAGTACCAGGGTAGAAATAGTTCACTTACGATTTGTTAAGGGCGTCTGATTTATTAAAGATGTAGTCCATCACATCTTTCCTCAAACTGAACACTGTATTGAACATCGTCTTATTGCGCTTCATAATTTCTGACACCACCAGCTGGTTGGGATCAGGTGCCCCACAGTCAATAGAACACCCCAGGTTCTCGGGGATAACATCCATGCAAGATAGGGGGGCATTGGAATGGAGTAGAAATGGGTGAAAAATAAGATTAGTTTGCGGGACATAAATGGTGGGAGCAGCATCAACGTTCTTTTCACTGACTTCAGGAGGCATATCCCCTCCCACACCTGACGTCTCAACACCCCCTGCGCCAGGTGCGCTACCGTCTATTGCAAATCCACCAGCGGACTCAGGTACTCCACGATAGGCCTCTTTTAAATCTGCTGTAACCATAAGAGTCGATTGGATCTGGTAATAGTCCCTTTCAGGTGACTTCTCTGTTGCAATGGGCGTCTCCACAATCGGTGCATCATCGCCCACGGGTCCATGATCAGTAGACTTGTCAGCAACGGCAACGGCAACGACGTCACCTGCATCCCCTAAATGCTGCACAACGTCTAGGTCAGCAGCCCCTTCTGCATCCCTTGACATCACATTTCCATCCCCAGTGGCTTCAATAGCCTCCGCCTCCCCCGCTCTTAAAAAGATTTCTTTAACACTAGCCGTGGAAAAGGGATCCAGGCTACCCATCATATCGTCTGAGGCCAAGTCAACCTCTATATCTGCACCACCATCTACTTCACAAACAGCTTTATCATCCTCTCCCGAAAAACCTTCAATGGCAAGACCACATAGAACTTCTCTCACTTGAGTGGTAGCCCTTTGTTATTGTTTTTTATGTTGAGCCAGTCCCGGCTTGGATTTTTGAAAGACAGGTGCAAGAGATACAGATCGTCCCATACTTGCAGCTATCTCTGATACTTCATCAACGTAACGATTAACGTTTTCATCTCCAAAAAATTCTTGGGTTGACTGTGAAGGCACGAGGCCTACTGGATCACTGTCTCCACCAGTTGCAGCTTTGATCCTAGCGGTTGCATCTGCATACCAGGAATGAAACGCAACAGCATTTCTTTGCATCTGTAAATAAAGCTCATGTACACCCTAAAATTAAAACAAGTACATAAATGTTAGTCAGATTAATGAGAATGAGTTGAACACAATAGAAAGTTAAACTGAATATGATTGAAGTTACATTAAATATGATTGAAGTAACACAAAATATGAATCGAAGTAACACAAAATAAGATTGAAGTAACACAAAATATGATTGAAGTAACACAAAATATAACTGAATATGATTGAAGTAACACAAAATATGAATCGAAGTAACACAAAATAAGATTGAAGTAACACAAAATATGATTGAAGTAACACAAAACAATATTGAAGTAACAAAAAATATAACTGAATATGATTGAAGTAACACAAAATATGAATTGAAGAAACACACAATATGATTGAAGTAACACAAAATATATTTGAATTGAAGTTACACAATCACTAAGTCATATTTGAAGTTACCCACACTCCACTTAAAGTTTCACTTTGATAAAATCAACTTATTCACTATGATATTATATATGGGTCAGTAAATTGAAGGGCAAGTAACAGAAGACTCACATCAACAGCCCGAGCTTTCAATTCGTCATCATCCTCAATTCCTGGCGGTAGTTCTATCTGAATGAACTTCTTCTCCACTATTGGGTGGGAGCTAGATCCCAGAAGAAGTTGGGGTTCACTCGGCCCCGCAATGGTCAACCTTTGACGAACCTTCCCCACCTTAGACCGGGGATATTTTACCTTTGAAAAAGGAAGACGACCCAACCCCCCCATGTCCATCTCAGAAGCAATCCTAGTCTTCATCCTATGTTCGTCCCAGTGTTTTATCAGTGGGAGATCATGTCTGCATTCCTGTCCTCTAAAATCGAACCTCGGGAAATAGGTGATCATCAGAAAAGGGATACACCCAAGCAAATAGGCTGGCATAGGGTCCTTTACAGAGTCTTTCGCAGCACTAACTATACCATTTAACACGTAAGAACACCAGTCAAACGTTGCAATACAACTGACATCTTCTACTGCCTTGAGTAGCTTTAAATCTATTCCGTTATTTGAAGTGGGGCATAGGAACGACGACATACTACACAAAACACATAGCCTGCAGAATTCATCACCACCTAATTTGTCCTTCTCTAGATCTATGAATGCCTTACCCAAAGGGACAGGATCAGCCGGCTTAACAATCCCATATCGTGACCGCCATCGATCTTTCAATTCCTTGAATTCCCGTTCAGTAGATTTCTTGTAGCGGCCAGTAGGAACAAGTTCGAGCGGATTGGGCCCCGTGGGCAACAAGAAGCAGTCATGTACATCCTGCTTAGTAACCATGAACTCCTTTAGTTTAGACGCCCTGAAAACATAGGACCCATCACAGAAACAATCGAAAAAATGAAGGACATGCGCAAGCGGGTACGTTGTAAAATTCAATTCTAGCAGCCCCCCAAAACCAATTTTCTTGACTGCTGCAATCTGTGCCACATTCAGCCCCTCCATCACTTTGACCAGCCTCGCGGAGCGACACCTCACCTTAATCTTAGGCAAGTCTTGTGTCTCAATTTGTTCGTCGTCACCTGAAGCCATCTGAGGAAGACAAGCATTAACAATATTGAACTCCATGTATTATGAAATAAAAAGAACACAAAATTGAAGAAAAACAAGGAAACTGTATCTTCATTAAACTTGGAGTTACTCACAAATGACTTGAAGTTACACACCATTCACATTGAAGTAACAAAAATATCGACTAAATATGAAGTAACCAAATAAGCCACTGAAGTAACACAATATTAGATTGAAGTAACACAAAATTGAAGTAACACAAAATTGAAGAAAAATAAGGAACTGTATTGAAGTTACTCACAAATGACTTGAAGTAACACACCATTCACATTGAAGTAACAAAAATATCGACTAAATATGAAGTAACCAAATAAGCCACTGAAGTAACACAATATTAGATTGAAGTAACACAATATTAGATTGAAGTAACACAAAATTGAAGAAAAAAAAGGAAACTGTATTGAAGTTACTCACAAATTTACAAACTGACTTGAAGTTACACACCATTCACATTTAAGTAACAAAAATATCGACTAAATATGAAGTAACCAAATAAGCCACTGAAGTAACACAATATTAGATTGAAGTAACACAAAATTGAAGTAATACAAAATTGAAGAAAACCAAGGAAACTGTATCTTCATTAAACTTGAAGTTACTCACAAATGACTTGAAGTAACACACCATTCACATTGAAGTAACAAACATATCGACTAAATATGAAGTAACCAAATAAGCAACTGAAGTAACACAATATTAGACTGAAGTTACACAAAATTGAAATAACACAAAATTGAAGTTATTCACTTTTATAAATTAAAGTTATTCACTAATTACATAGAAGTTACACACATTCAACTTGAAATGACATACAATAAACATTGCAATAGAAGTTACACCCAACTAAATTAAATTTATTCACTGGTTAATAAAAGAAAAAAAAACCCAAATTAAATAGAAGTTACACGAAATCAACTTGAAGTGACACAAAATGAACATTGAAATTAAATTTATAATTTTAACCAGTATGACAATATGGTTAACTCAGATTGCAATCAATGTAATTAATTGTATGAGTAAGATAATCAGGAACCCTAATTTATAACCGGATTAAAACTATAAAGACTGTGTTTGAAATAATCAGAAACCCTAAGATAATCAGTAACGTATTAAGATATAAATTAAAACAACAAGAAAATGTTAAATACCTGAGAAAGATGAACTGTGGTTGATGTTTGATAGATGAACTGTGTTAAAATTTAGAGAGTTTAGAGTGTTTTGATTGTAGAGTTTAGAGTGTTTGATGTTTGATAGAGTGTTTTGATTGTGGATGAACTGTGGTTGATGTTTTGACTATGTTAAAATAGTGATAAATGAATTGAGAGAGTTTAATGTAGAATGATAAATGGTTTCATTTTAGCAGTAAATGAGCAATAATGGGTTTGGGAAATGATAATTCAATGTTTGATTATTCAGAAAATGAGAGTTTTTCAAATTTGGGGGGGAATTAGGGACTGTGACAACCCTCGCGAATGCGGAAATATAAAACATACAAGCATGTGAATTATATAGCGGAAATAGGTAGTTTTAAAAAAAACTTGTATACATGCAAGTTAAATAAAACGAGGAGTGTCAAAATATTATAACTAAGTGCGGAAAATAACAAAGAGACGGAGTCTCTCAAAATGTTAACAAAGATCAAGTGTTTAGCAAATAAGCTAAAATCGTCTAGAGGTTAATCTTCCAGGGACAACGCCCGCTAGCTCACACCCGAACCCCAAAACATCATATCCAAAAAGCATCCAAGCAAGCAACCTGTTCATTCATGAAAAACATGAACGCCACAGTCAGTGGGGAGTAACTCCGGGTTCTCCCAGCCATATCACATTAAACGTACATATAAGGAAATACAAAAGTGAAATCATGCATATATAGATATCCATGTGAGTTACGATAAGAATAAATAGGCAATCCAATATATAATGATAAGCTCATATGGAAATCAAATTGAGGAACCATCATGTTATTCAAGACTCGGGGAAGACACTCTTTAGGCACCCGAATACGCTCACTAGGGCTTACATCTCACCGTTAGCGGTATAAGTTTGATAAGATTGAGACTCGACAAACAAACCATGCCAAGTCATCAATGATCAATCAATAATCATTCATGTAATCATACACAAATACAAACATCTCTCACGGTAAATGAAACGCACTAGGACGTGTACATGGCAAGTATGATTAAAAGGCATCCACGAGATAAACATTTCCCTGAACGCATACACGATCACATTTCGTATATGTAGACTAATTTCCTCCTGGTAGGACGATAGGCTCTAGTCTAAACCTGGCCAGATTCTCGGAATAACATTTTCCGATTCGACATGCGATCACGTTTCGCATCCAAGACTCGGTCTACAATATATATGCCGAGTACCCCAAATTCGGTAGATCAATCACGAAAGAGGCGGAAAACGAGCTCAAGCCTCATAACATGCGGTACGCTACATGCAAATAACACCACCTCGCAAGTACACAACATTTGACGGCCGGGTCGATCAACGCATAGCGTTCAACTCCCAACAACGTCGTCGTATGCCCACTAACACATGCATTTAAGCAGTAGGATACCTCTCCGTTCCGACATTCCAGCCTTACGAACGGGAAGGTAGCCAAGGGAATGAGAATACAAAGCACAAGGCAAAATAGTGCTCAAACCGTATCATTTGTAAAAACGACTCAAAGTGGGAACATACCAAAAACCGTCACAAAACATGAGAATAGGGAATCATATAAATTTACATATTATAAACATGAGTCAATACATGATACATAAGCATTTGAACAAGTTTGTGAAGCATAATGAATAAAAACATAGATCACCTCTCCAAAACAACATTGTTTCGAAACCAACGAAAACAAGGGTCCACTTCAAACGGTCATAACTATAGTTCTAGATATGGGAATGCAGAAATTCCAAGTTTAGGTGATAGCTTAACCTCTTACGGTTCCAACGAGATATCACACGCTTAAAACAAGCAAGTAACGAAGAAGATATGATCATTTTACGAAAAGGGGTCAGTGCAGTAAAACTGCACAAGTCACGACCGTGACTTGTATTTCACGACCGTGAAATGAGGTTTCACGACCGTGACATGCCATCTCACGACCGTGAGATGTGTGACCAATTCACCCGAGAACCTTCAACATAAATTCAATCCTTTTATTTCCAAATCTCATAATTCATTTCTAATAACTATCAAAAATCAATATTCATCATCAACAATCATCAAATAACAACAATCATTATCCATAACATGAATCCTAAGCTTCTAATCGTATTCTAAATACGATTTCTAGCATATAAAGCATGTAAAACACGTAAATGATACCGAGTAACCCTTCACCGTTACCTTTTCGCGTCTTTAAACGGTTACTAAGCTTTCCTAGTCTCCACCTACATACAATTAGATAATAAAAGATGAATATCATTCACCTTGAGAAAGACGGATAATTTAAAAAGCGAGAAAGACGGTAATTTTATTACCAATACGGATAGAGGAAGGTAAGAGGGGAAGAATGAGACGAACTTACGTGAATTCTATCAAGGAACGAAGGAGTTACGATGATTCAAAGATCGAAAAAGCTATGGAGGCAAGGTTTGATGGTTTCTTAAGAGAAGAAGGAAAGAAATGAATTGTGAGAAATGAATTAGGTTAGGGTTTGAGGGAGTATATGTAAAGGGTGAGTCGGAAAGTCAACAAAAGTCAAAGACGGCTTAAAAGTCAAGAAAATTCAAAGACGACTTAAAATTCAAGAAAAGTCAAAGAGTCAAGAAAAGTCAAACTCGACTCAAAAGTCAAGAAAAGTCAAACTCGACTCAAAAGTCAAGAAAAGTCAAACTCGCCTTAAACCGGGATTTTCATGGAATCTCGCAGAAATTCCAAATACGAACTCGGAAATTCTAAATTCGACTCGAAACATAAAAAGCTAATTTAAAACATAAATTACTGAAAAGATTTCGTAAAATATTTCTACTAGAAAAATAGGGTACATTTCCGGGTGTTACAATCACCCCTCCTTTTAAAAAGTTTCGTCCTCGAAACTTGAGAGTAGAAAACAAAAGTATCAAGGATAAGAATCGGTTTTCAAAATTAATACGAAAACTTTTATAAGGGAAACATTTATGAAACGAAGTTCATCTAGAAAACGGTTTAAAGAAGAATTTTCATTAGAGCGAAACTCTATTTACGGATCACAAGAATGCTCGTCGCGAACGAGAACTCTAATTATCCAAATCAAATCAATGTCGAATTAGTGAAATCGGATTTCAAAACAACGTTAGTAAGTGCAGGACTAGTTATCAGACGTCTCCAATAACAAGTGCAAACATCCAACCAAACGCAAAAATCCAAATATAAAAGCAAAAGAAATCAACTTTCAACAAAAAGAGGGTACACAAACCATCTTTAGACTTCTTTGAAACATTAAATCAGAAATATAATATGAAAATTTGAAGGTTTTCTCAAAGATAAAATCAAATAACAAGACATTACACATACATAGAGCGACTCGAACATCAAGTTCACAAATCACGATAACAAAATATATACAAAACACGCAAAAACAAAACAAATCGAATTCTTAGGAATAGGAAGAATCACGATGAAGTCGGCACGAAGATCTACAAGAACTCGATAGAACTAACTCTACTGATACTCTAATCCTCAAGAGGATGTAATTTACCCAAGTTACACCTCAACATTTTCAATCATTTGATTTCTACTAAAATCCTTCATAACCACGAGACCTCAAGTCATCAACATAACCATTCAAACCAAATTAGCATCGTCTAGGGTCCATAGATTGAAATCTGCAGGGGAGGTCCTTTAACGTACTATAAAATCCTTAGATTCATCAAACTCTATCTGAGACCATTAACCAAAGAAAACTCATCTTAAGTCTCACGACAACGGAAAATCCACAATGCATTATCGGCTATAAGAATCCTTTAATATGCCATAACATCCTTAATTCGATCATTACTACGCTTGAAGCCTCAAACATAAATAGCCACATTAGCAAACTACGAAGGTTACTAATCCTCAAGATGAATGGGTTCACCATTCTATCTCTATATTCCGTAACAATTGAGCACTCACTATCCAAAGCTTGGAACGAACATTTCTCAATCTCAAACTATGATTCCTTAAGAATAAAAGAGAATTACTAATTACAAACCCAAATGATCAATCACTTGGCAATCAAACAACCATTCAAATCATCTAATTCATCTAAAACTCAAAATGAAACGATTTTCATTTATGACAATATTCCTCAAACTTTGGGTACCAACTCAATTACTCTAAAGCAAAGTCTCTTTTACAATCCACCAATTAGAGACATCAAATTCTCAAATGATATCCCAAGCAACCGCTATACTACTCAACATCAACAAACTATTATCATGATCAACTCAATTCTCAAAATATCACTACAATACCAATGTCCAAATCTAGAACTACTAAGAAAGGATACATTATCACTATTAGGATTCATCCTAGAGCTTAAGTCATATTTCCCATGATGAAATACAGCATGAAATTTGCTCAATCCAAGGACACATATTCTAACTAAAGAATCCCAAATTACATCACGCTTATTCTCTGAGCCTTACAAACGGAATATCCAATCCACTAGAGAAAAGATGAAGGAGCAACGAGATAGAAAACGGTACGGAATCTCAAGGAGAACACGAGAATAAATAAGGCACGAGATTACAAGAGAGGAGCGCTGAAAATAACGAGGTCAAGAAAGAGACAAAGCAGATAGTAGAGTTATGAAGCTATCCGAGTAAAGTAAAAGATAAGAGAAAACAATTTCCTAGAAATCGGGCTTAGTAGGAACTTGCATGAAAGGAAATAGAAAGGGATAATGGCATGAGCAAAAGGTTGAAGGTTTAATCCACAAAATTTCTCCTTTCAGACTTAGGGTGATAGTAAAGCAACTCATCCCAAGCAAAGGTCTCTTACAAGGGACCATCGTACCACAATCATCAAAGTAAGGTACACCTAGATTTAACAAATCGATTACAACCCAATTCATCCGCCCCTTCATATAACACGGATTCCCAATTGCGGAATTGCAACTCAAGTATAGTAACATTCTCTAAATTCCAAAATTTGACACGCTCTCAAAGGTTTCAAAAACCGAAGAACCAATAAGGAATTCTCCATACTAATCTCTTTTCAACTTCTACGGCCACAAGGTAGAACACCGAACAAAACGCCATTATCAACATCATATCCCACGAGTTCATTAATAACAAAGTACAACCTCAAGTAAAACATCATCATTTACGTCCCAAGGTATTTCCATCATAGATTACATCATCGAACCTCGCTTATATCTATAATCCTCAAGTAATATGGTTCAACTTACAACGAAACCTTACTACTCCAAACGAGTCTCCGATACCATAAGATAAGATCATATCTTTAAATCCAAGAACTATAGCCAAATGCTTTTCCACCAAGCCTATACTCACAAACACACAATAGGAAACCACAAGACGTCACTTAACCTCAAAAGTATTTCGCACCTCAAGATATCATTTAAAGCTTCTCATTTACACCACTTAGACATATCATAAGTATGGTCTTCAAAACAATACTACACTTTTAAGTCCAAAAGATTAAATTATTAATGAGTTAAGAAATCCTAGCCAGCTCATTCAACTTACACCATCGAATATCATGAACTATTTACATACAAGTCATGACAAGCATCAAGCATTAAAATCATCATACTTATCTTACTACCTTTCCTTAGAGTTACAACCAATCATCAATATAGGGTGAATTTAGATCTACACCATTTTCCTCAAATCACAAATTCATTCTAACAACACTAATATTCCACAAAACTTCAAGTTCTTCCGACCAAGTATAATATACCACCAACAAATGGGTAGGACATCCACAAAAATGTTACAATAGGAAGGTAAGGATACCAATGGTAAAATGGAGGAAACTATCAAGAGTAATTTCCAAGAGGCAAACAAGATGGAAGAGAAAGAAGCACCAAGATAGAAGGAAGAGAGCATAATACAAGAAGGACGAGAGAGTTCATAGACGAGGAAGAAATACACTTTAATTAGGCTTGTCAATCTTCAATCTTCGGTAAAGGATACTTTTCTAGGTAACACATTGATCCACCTTCAGACGGTAGATACAAACAAACATAACATCACTCAACACAATCAAACAAACAAGTTAGAACCTAACAAACATCAAGTATACCACAGACTACCACCTTAGGTCCTTAAGTCTACCCATCTCTCATTGATTATTTCAAGGTCAAGTAGTTTAAGTTTAGGGTTCACGTGTGTGCGTCGGGAGCGATAAAAGCTCTGATACCAACTGTGACAACCCTCGCGAATGCGGAAATATAAAACATACAAGCATGTGAATTATATAGCGGAAATAGGTAGTTTTAAAAACTTTTATACATGCAAGTTAAATAAAACGAGGAGTGTCAAAATATTACAACTAAGTGCGGAAAATAACAAAGAGACGGAGTCTCTCAAAATGTTAACAAAGAACAAGTGTTTAGCAAATAGGCTAAAATCGTCTAGAGGTTAATCTTCCAGGGACAACGCCCGCTAGCTCACACCCGAACCCCAAAACATCATATCCAAAAAGGCATCCAAGCAAGCAACCTATTCATTCATGAAAAACATGAACGCCACAGTCAGTGGGGAGTAACTCCGGGTTCTCCCAGCCATATCACATTAAACGTACATATAAGGAAATACAAAAGTGAAATCATGCATATATAGAGATCCATGTGAGTTACGATAAGAATAAATAGGCAATCCAATATATAATGATAAGCTCATATGGAAATCAAATTGAGGAACCATCATGTTATTCAAGACTCGGGGAAGACACTCTTAGGCAACCGAATACGCTCACTAGGGCTTACATCTCACCGTTAGCGGTAGAAGTTTGATAAGATTGAGACTCGACAAACAAACCATGCCAAGTCATGCAATGACCATGAATACAATCATGAAATCACGCATTCAAAGACAACGACACAAAGACGAAATCTCTCACGGTAAATGAAACGCACTAGCACCGTGTACATGGCAAGTATGATTAAAAGGCATCCACGGGATACATCATTTCCCTGAACGCATACACGATGCTACATTTCGTATATGTAGACTAATTTCCTTCTGGTAGGAACGATAATAAAATGGCTACTAATCTAAACCTGGCCCGATTCTCGGAATCACATT
>JAIUZE010009708.1:0-23109 GCA_022085475.1 Heliosperma pusillum | reverse complement strand
CATTTATTCACGAAAATCCTCATCAGGATATGTGTTTAAGCTAGCTGACGGAGTTGTATCCTGGAGGAGTACTAAGCAAACATTGACAGCCACTTCTACTATGGAGGTCGAGTTCATTTCTTGTTTTGAGGCTACCGCACATGGTGTATGGCCGAAAGGTTTCATCTCAGGGCTAAGAGTTGTTGACTCTATTAGTAGACCGATTCGAATGTGTTGTGATAATTCAGCTGCGATTTTCATGGCTAAGAATAATAGAAGTCAAATTCACAGTAAACACATCGACATTAAGTATTTGGTCATAAAAGAGCGCGTTCAAGAAAAGAAAGTGATCATAGAACACATTAGCACTAAATTGATTATTGCTGATTTCTTGACCAAAGGCAGTAAATTGATGTAGTGAGTATGGGACTTGGTCTCATAATGTGATACAATCATTTATATTGTTTTTTAAAACCTTTCATTTAGTTGGATATTTTCTCATTTCGGATAAAGTGCGTACATATTTTGGTTATTTAATTTTGTTTAGAAATATCATTATGTTTTTACCTTGAGTAAACATATGGTTTATTCATTAAGTTAAATGTGAGTGGGGAAAGGCCTTATATCGTAATACATGGAAGAGTAAATCTCATCCTAGAGAATTCGTCGCTATGATTCGTATATATGGTCTCTTGTTTAATTGTGCCAAGCGGGAGAATGTAAGACTTTTTCATAATATGTTAGTAATACTTTTAAGTCAATTATGAGAAAGTCATTTGGAACATTGTTAGGGGAGTTGCCTAGTCTTTAGGGAAACAACTCACTAAACTTTCTCCACTTCTTTAGTCAACCACCCACTCACTCTCTAGTTTCTAACTGATCTTTAATGGCAAGATTAGTATCAATACACATAATTTATGATTAACAAGGTCACCAAATCTATTCTCTCTTAAGTATAATACACCATCTTTATTCGTGAGTGTGAGGATTTGGAACCGAAGTCAGTTTACACTACAGCGACGGGTTTTAGGAAACGGGTTAATACAATCGGGTTTGATTAAAGCTGATCAGGAATCCATAGAAATGGATGGAGGTTTAATTCTCGATCTTATTTTTATCGCTTTCGCATCCTTGTTTGTCATATATTCATTTAATTATTAGAGTATACATGATGAAAGTTAATTAAAAACTTACATTTCACTATTACCTTATTTGCATCCGTTAAAAACAGGAATTTGTGCATCTCAAAGTATTGTCACGTCGGGTGGTGGAAGATGAAAGTACTACTACTCATAATCTCATAGAGACATAAAACTTTTTCCAGGCAAAGCAAAATGGAACTTTATTAAGCCGTTAGCTATGGCACGTGTCATCAGAGTAATTCCCGGTTTGACTTTTGATATTATTGTAATGTATATGTAGCACCCTAGAATTTTTGCTATTTATTTTATTCGAATTGATTAATTATTTCTCGGAAATCCTTATTTTATTAGTCTTAGTTATACCTAATGTTAGTATAACTTCATTGTTGGGTCAAATCCTCCTTCTTATTTTTATTGGGCTTATTTTCTAGTTAAACCCTAGTGCCCATTAGCTTCTCTATAAATACCAAGCTAAACCTAACCTCCTTCCCTTTCTTTTATTTGAAAACCCTAAACCTAATTCTCTCTTCTCCTTCCTCCATTTGTGCCGTGTGGTGGCTGCCCCTCTCCCTAGGGTTTCGTGCCTCTCCTTCCCCTTTTCTTCATCATTAATCATTCATCTTTGTTCCTAGATCGATCCTAGCCAATCTATTCTTCAATCGTTGTAAGTTTTATATTTTATTTCCATCTTTTCGTAGTTTTATGCGCTAGATTATTAATTAGGATCGTTATTATTGATGGCATGTGTTGATGATGATGGTGAAGGCTTCGTGGACAATCCGGAGGAAGATTGTTATATTCTAGAAGAGGATTTATCGTAGATTTTACGCTAAAAAGGTAACTAGGTTTTCTTCTTTACTTATGTTTATAGAAAATAAGCGTGATTTACATGATATAATGGTGTATGTATGATCTAGTTGTACTGTGCGTAATACTATATGCATTTAATTGTATTTATTATATGTTCTTTTATTTGTATAATATTATTTGTGTCATCTAGGGTTGCGCGATACAACCCTAGTGGCGTTGTTGTGGTGTCGTGTGCAACGGCCTAGGCGCACCAACGGTGGCGGCCTAGGGTTTTATTTTGGCTATAGCTTATCTTGTGAGGGAGGCTAGGGTTTGGTGGTTTATCACCTAGGGTTTTGGTTGTTTGAGAAATTAGGGTTTTGGTTTATATCATTAAGGTTATAGCATATTAAACTATAACTTTGCATGTAAGCTACCCTAGTTATACCTATTTGAGCTTTAACTTTGAAAGTGACGTTATGGTGCGGTGTACTATAACAAGACTCGTTGTGGTGACATAGCGGTTTGTACCGTGGAGTCGAGCCCTCAGTGATGGTGTTATAGAGGACTAACCCATGACGGAAGAGAGTTATAGTTGATGATACTATAACCTCGCACGTATAAGGTTATAGCTTGAAGTGCTATAACTTCACTAATGTTGAGTGAAGGTTATAGCTGAAGGTACTATAACTTTGCTGAAGGTACTATAACTTTGCTGAAGTTAAGTGAAGCTTATAGTTGATGATAGTATAACCTGACACGCTTAACTAAGGTTATAGCTGAAGCGCTATAACTTCACTAAAGTTGAGTGAAGGTTATAGCTGAAGTTACTATAACTTCACTAAAGTTGAGTGAAGGTTATAGTTGAAGTTACTATAACTTTACTAAAGTTGAGTAAAGGTTATAGCTGAAGTTACTATAACTTCACTAAGGTTAAGTGAAGGTTTTTGTTGGTGGTATTATAACATTGGATGTTATATGCTTTTGTGTCTGGTGTTATGGTAACTCGAACTATAACATGACCTTTGAGGTGTAATGTTATAGGTCAAGATACTATAACCTTAGTCATCTGTGCTTGTTTATTTGTGGTGTTATGGTTAGTTGGACTATAACACTATGTTTGCTTATCGTATTGGTTATTCTTATTCCTATATTATTGGACAGTCGGTTGTCACGTTCTTTGGCTGAGTAGTGACGTTGTTCACGCGTTGTTGGGCAGTCACACTACTACAAAAACAGGCTATGACAACGGTTAAAAACCGTTGTAATATTAAAAAGCGGACGTTGTTAAAGCCTCCGTTGTTAAAGGTTTTAACAACGGTTCCTATTTAATGAAAAAACCGTTGTGAATCGTTTTAACAACGGTACAAAGGCGTTGCTATTACTACATAACTGTTGTTAAAACGTGTGAATAATTATGGTGGGAAAGATACAAAAACGGTTCTGTTATATGAAACCGTTGTTAAAGGTATGATTAGTTTTGGTGGGAAAGATTATAACAACGCTATTGTTTTTTAAACCCGTTGTGAATATAGTTAATTACAACGGAGTATATTAATCAAGCCGTTGTGGAAAGCTTTAATAAGAACAGGTATATCAGAATACACCGTTGTTAAAACGTGTGAATAGTTTTGGTGGGAAATATGTAACAACGGTTTGTTTACTAAAACCGTTGTTAAAGGTATGATTAGTTTTGGTGGCGGAAAGATTATAACAACGCTTTAGTTTTTATAATCCGTTGTGGATACAGTTAATTACAACGGTGTATAATAAAGACGCCGTTGTGGAAAGTTTTAATAACAACAGGTATTTTAGAATACACCGTTGTTAAAGGTATGATTAGTTTTGGTGGGAAATATGTTACAACGCTTTTAATGAATTTTGTAAAACCGTTATTATTTTTATTATTGTTTTTGAAAAAATTGTAATTTGTTCCCCTGCCAGTGAAAATCCTGCATAAATCAGCAGCAGTAGCAGCACGCATAAACCACTTTCAGCAGCAGCAAAATGATATATCTATATATAAATCAGAGCAATTCATGTACAGAGCAATTCATGTACAGCAGCAGCAAAATGATATATACAACCAAAATGATCTCCTTCAGAGCAATTCATACTTACAATTTGCTCTAATGACTTCTACAAATTAAAGTTCCCTATCTGCTTCCAAAATAATCTAAGTTTCATTTATTCTTTCTTACAATAATGGTCAAGGACGTATTTGCCCCACAAGTCCCTTACCTCGTCTATATGGTGCTTAGCGTACTCAGGGACATGTGGCGTGTTGATTAAAAACTGCGGATAAAACAAATAAAAGACATTGATCAGTAGGGTAACAACAGTATAGGCATACATAGCAACATCGATCATATATAACAGAAAAGATATCAGCTCTAATGAAAAAAAGTAAATAATATCTACATTAAACTACTAACTCTTTCTGCAATGCTGATATATCTTCGCCTAATAATCTCCAACATGAAACGACAAACGTAGTATCCACATTGGATGCTATCCGGCTGTTTAGGGACCTATTATTACATAAAAAACGAAGAGACGAGAAGGCAATTACCAATTAGTTTAATGCGTAATTAAAAAAGACAGATGTATATGCGTAATTAGTTTAATGCACTTAATTATTAAGGTATTGTATTTGCGCGTACGTACCCCTGTTATCGTAATAAAAGTAGGGCCATCATCAGAATCTTCCGTCGGTTGATCGTCGTTTGCTCTTTTCTTCTCAAAGGCCCTTTAAAAAAGGAAAGAGGCCGAAAGTCACATAAACTTACATAATAATAATTGAAACTTAATATTATGTGCCAAATCAGTATTATAAACTTACTTAATAATCATCTTCTTAAAGGTCTCGGATGGTTGTTTATGCAAAGAGTCCAACCAAAATACTTTCTTCTTGGTCGGATTGATCGCTGCTAGCACCCAATGTCTCCTAGATCGAGAGACACATCATTATTAACAAGCACAAAATGCATCATAACCAAACATATAAAAATGCAATTGTATTTGGAATCGTAATATTAATTATATATTACCCGACTTCATTATAAAGGGCAAGAATGAGCTTATTGTTTTTCGCCAATTCCGCAGCAATATAATCTATACGTTCTTCATACGAAAACATCCCGATATGCATAGATAAAACATTTGGGCACAGGAATCCGTATAGAGCAAGTGGATTATTGGTCTCGGGGATCACAACCAAGTTCAAGTACCTACATGACGGTTTTAATTCCGATATTAAAAACACTATATCTTAGTCATAATATTATAATATTGCATGATTTAATTTATTAAGAAACTTACTTCATCCAAACATATAGGTGTTGGACATCAATCTCGTCAAGGCCAGCCCAAATGGCTAGAATTTCCCAATCCAGCATTGCTTGACGTTCTACCCCTACAATATCATGCTCGAGCGGAATAATTATTAATTGCTCGCTTGCTATGCGTCTCCCAGCCTCCTTATAAAGGTCCAACATCGTCACCGTTCGTACTTTTTCCATGTAAACGTTCCCATCATATTTAGTACGGGATAGACTCCTGACCTCTTTCAGCTTGGGGAAATGATGCGGTTCTCCTTTTGTGCTATCTGTCACAACCTACATGTGGCTAACTTAATTAAGTTGCTCTTTCAATGATGAGGCGATAATAGAACTTAAAATATAAAGAGAGTTAATTAAATACCTCATCAAGTTGTTGTTTTGACGAGGTAGTAGAAAGATTATTGTCTATCGAGTTAGACTTATCCATGTTTTTTGTTACCTACAAAACAAAAATATAACATATAAATTTCACTATTTATGAAGGTGATGAACAAAGACAAAAGGCTGGTTAAATTAGATGTATTTTTCTAACCCCGTCTACATTCTGTTGAATTTTTTTATCACGAGCCAGGAAAATGTGGCTTTCAGGCCATTGGACAAAACAGTGAACCGCATCTGCCAGAATTAGAAGGTCGTCACGGACTGGGACGGGCAGTTTACGGGTTTCACAGCCCTTCGCGACTAGCGCTATCTCCACTTTTGCATGATTCGGCAAGAGTGGTACGCCATGAACCAAGATGGTTTCCGCTGAGTCATTGGGATTTGGGTATATGATGAAACCCCGGGCAACACGAACCACAACCTCGGATGAAGGGTCGGTGAGAAGAACTACCCGCTTTTTTTTGGCCTGAAGAATACACATTATTTACTAAATACCAAAATATAATAGATATCATAAATGATCTATATTGAGTATATAATGTAAAGTTAGTTACAAGTATTTATTGTTGGTGGGTAGGCTATTATACTTGAACATGTCCAGACCAGATATTTCATATGCAGTACAGCATCTCAGCCAATTTCTAAGACAGCCTAGGGTACCTCATTTGAATGCTGGCCTACATGTCATCAAATATTTGAAGGGTACTATAAATACAGGGTTGTTCTACACTGCAGAGTCTGATTTAGCACTGACAGCATATACTGATTATATTTCTCTCAACCCCGTGTTCCATGAGAGAACCAAACACTTGAGTATAGACTGTCACTTTGTGCGTGATAAGCAACAGCAAGGGTTTTTGAAAACTCAGCATGTTCTCTCTAGTATTCTTATGGTCTAAACCTCTTCTTATATCATCTTCATACTAACTTCTTATATTCTACATACCTCATTATTGCCACCCGTCTTCTCAGCCGGCTCCTCAAGTTGCGTCCCCTTTTCAGAGTTATTTACCTTATAAAATTAATTAACCAATCAAAGGCATGGCTGCTGGAAAGAACAAATGCAGAGGTTCAAAATGGTTAAGTCGTATTTACCTTATCGGCTTGAGGTATCAAAACCTCAGCAGCATTAGGTACC
This sequence comes from Heliosperma pusillum, assembly GCA_022085475.1. Lineage (NCBI taxonomy): Eukaryota > Viridiplantae > Streptophyta > Magnoliopsida > Caryophyllales > Caryophyllaceae > Heliosperma > Heliosperma pusillum. Next base: position 16,339 of record JAIUZE010009708.1, on the reverse strand, counting down.
TCACCCGTCTCCTCAAGTTGCGTCCCCTTTTCCGACTCATTTACCTAATAAAATAAACCAATCAAAGGCATGGCTGCTGGAAAGAACAAATGCAGAAAAAAAAAAAAGTCATATTTACCTTATCGGCTTGAGGTATTAAAACCTCGACAGCAGTAGGTACCTCACCCATCTTCTCAGCCGTCTCCTCATGTATTGGCAAGGTAGTAGTGTCTGCCTCTTGACAAATCTGTTGCACTACCTCACCCTTTTTAATGACATCCTCCATCATCTTCAATTCTTCTTCGGAAGGCTTGCCTCCAGAATTCATCTTCAGTATCACGGAGGCCAATAACTGAACCTGCACGCCCAAAATGTAGAATCAGCATTTTGTTAAAACAATAACATGTGAATTTTAAATGACAATAACAAATGGTACCATGTCAGCCTTCCCCTTATTTTTCTTCTTTTTCGGGCTAGTTGTCCCATAATATTTCGTGACTCCGACATGTAATGGGACGCCCCTCAATCGACCCTGGATGCTCGGGACGGCCGATCGCTCTAGCAAGAACGTCGTCACGACCACTCGGAGTGAATTTCCCTTCCGCAACCTCCTTCAGAACATTCTCCTATAATATATTAAATAAACTTAATTTTATTTTTGTTACTAAAATAAATAGATAGTCAGACATACAAGAATTGAACAATAAAGTTATTAAAAACCCGTCTTAATAAAATAATACTTACTATGTTGGCCAAGACTTCCTGATCATATTCGTTACATGTTCGGGATCTTTTAGGCGTGTGCCCTTCTTTATAAGTTACGTGCCGATTCAAGTCGGTCACTCCCTTTGACACCTACACATTAACTCAAAAATAATATATGTATAAATGTATATCAAGTCCAAGTATGATTAAAAAAATCTAATATATAGATGCTACTTACGAGATTTTCTTCTATCAATCTGTAACCGCCTCGGGAACCATAATATACCCCCCGTCTCCTTGTCGACATACAAGTGTAATTTGGCAAGGTCACACCTCCACTGCCTTAAGACTGCCGCTGCCTTACGTAATAGATACTTATCATGGCAGTCGGGAATATCGAAAGCTTCCTGCATCATCATCATATATACTAATAAGCGGCTGTCTAATATCATACCTTTATACGAACCTTTATACGGCTTCCTGCCTTATGTAATAGTAACTTATGCAAAATAAAATGGTGTTTAGCTAAAGAAATTATCATACCTTTATACGGATCAAGAGTAAGTTCTGCAATGCAGGATTTATATTCCTGAAATCATCTAAATCAATAGGCGCAAACTGTTTGGTTGTAACTCCAATCCAAGTGGATAAATGGCCAGCATTTGGACCAGTAGGAACACCTTTCACACTCCATTTTATTTCCATCGGCTTTTTTGCCGCTATAGCTGCAAGGGCTGCAGGGCACTTCGAAGCACCCCTCTCACCAGGCTTATCCCCCTTATCATTGTTTTCTACTCTTTTCCGTTTTTCACCCATGATAATCCTAAGACACTAAGACCTTCAAAAGAAATGAAATAGTAACGGAACAGAGTCATGCATACAGCGATTCTAAAACCCTAAGACCTTAAAATGAATGAAATAGTAACTGAACAAATAAAGAGTCATGCAGAGATTCTAAAACTCTAAAAACTTAGAAAGGAATGAAACTAGATGATAAAGAGAACGATAAATAGAAAATGAAAACAAAAAGATGAACTTCAATCTGATAAAGAAAATGAGAACAGGGTGATGACAAAGAGAACGAGCAGGATGATGATCAAGAGAACGAGGAGGATGATGATGATAATAAACAAAAAGATTTGTGTTGTAAACGAGGATGATTGTAAACGAGGAGGATGATGATGATAATGTACGTGTGTTTAATTTACTCTATAGGATTGTAAATTATTTTTTATTAAGAGAAACTAAAGGGTTTCTTACCATAATGTTTGACAAACTATTGACAACGGTTATCCTAAAAACCACCGTTGTTATAGCGTAATGACAACGGTTAAAGCACACCCGTTGTAGAAAGTAATAACACTAAGACAACGGTTTATTTAATATGACCCGTTGTTGAAAGTAATAACAACGGTGGTATTATAAAGAACCGTTTTTAGAGATTATGTATTTTTTTTTAAAAATTTTCAGATACGCGCGCGCGGTATTAAAATTTGAGGCACGAAAATAAATTCATTAATTACGTTTAATTTATTTAACTTTGCTCTAAATTTAATTTAATTTATTTTACTTTACTCTAAATTTTTATATTATAGGCGTAAGTTACGTATAATTATTAACTCGGATCGGGTTTGGCCTGGGAATCAATTCCGATCGGGTTAGATTCGGCGGATTTGTAATTAATAACTTTATCGATCGGGTTATTATTATTAGTTTGGTTCGGGTCGGAGCAAGGGTCCTTTCGGCTTTCGTGTCTGTTTCGGGAATGTTTATAATTGGGCGGGTCGTCGATAATTTCCGGGTCAAGCGGATGTGGTATATATATATCGAGTCTAGAGATTCTCGAATCGGGTCATTTTCTTTTTAATTAAGGACCTGGTTATTATAATCATGCATCACTAGCTAACCTGAAACTGATCGGGTGGCCAGTTACGGATCGGGCAATCCACTATCTAGAGCTAGTAGCTACTTCGGGTCGATCGCTTTTGGGTCGGGGGCAAGTGTCATTAACCTCGTACTACTTTGCAATAATATTGATGATAATATTGATGATATATAATAATTAATGATGACTTCCGGATCATTAACCTCGTACTACTTTGCAATAATAACAGATTCATCAATGCACATGCAAGTATTATATATACACGTCAATGTTTCCCAAATTAAATAATGATATGGGGTCGATCGACTTCGTTCAAGTACGCTAAAAGGGACGGATATATTGATGCATATATATATATGCTCAAATTAATTAAAAAGGACGGTTTATTGCTTTTTTACCACCTATATATAATATATATATTATTGTGTATGTACATACGTTTTATCAACAAATAAATGGTTAATAGGCCATATTCCGATCTGGTTAGATTCGTAGGGTATATAACTTTACCGGGTTAGTTTAATTGGGTGAGGGAGCAGCGAGCGAGGGCCGTGTCCTTTCGGCTTTCGTGTCTGTTTATTCGTGTGTCTGTTCATTTAATTTAATTTAATTCGATCATTTAAATGTTAATATGCTAGAGGATGAGGTTATATATCGAGTCGTCGGGCCGTTTTTGCATCACAAACCTGAAACTGTCCGACCTAAAATTAATTAGCTAGTATCGGGTTATTTAATTTAATTCGATAGAAATCTTTATTTATTATCCGCGTGATGATTATTAAGTATCATTTTCGGGTCGGATCACTTTTAATTATTAAGTATCATTATTAGTATACGTGTGTTACTTTACCCTAAACCCTAAACCCTAAACCCTAAACCCTAAACCCTAAACCCTAAACCCTAAACCCTAAACCCTAAACCCTTTTTTATATACTTCTATATATATATATATATATATATAGTAGATTATCGCTATTGATCAAACATCAAAATATTGAACATCAACGGAATTAATCATATCAATTCAAACACTTTAAACAACATTCTTTCTCATTGATTTCATTAGGAATAACCTAGATTTTATATTAAAGTACATTACATTCATCCGACATCAAATAAATAAAGATGTTAAATAATCCGGAACAATTCCGGTTAAGAGTAAAAAGCTTTTCTCACACTGCCACCAACAATCCGGAACAATATTGATGATACTGATGACTTCCGGATCATTAACCTCGTATTTTGCAATAACAGATTCAATGCCTGCAAGTACACGTCTTGCATGTGGAGATAAGGTAGGACGGGTACAGCTCAACATATCTCTTGCGGCATCCAACCTGCGAGTATAAGGCCGACGTGGGTAGCCAGAGGACGATGATGATGACGACGCTTGGTTGACAAGTCGGACTGCTTCAAGCCTCTTAATCCAATAATCCCTTCGATGTTCAATGGATCCTTTAATCAATGGGTGATGATCAGCGGGAACTACGGCAAGAGCCTCCTCCTCATCTGCAATCAATTTTGTAAGGGTCGTCTCATCGTTGGGAAGGTTAACTGCTGCTATTGATGATGTTAATTTTTGGAGTAATTAATTAGGGTTATGTAATATTTAAAGGAGGGGTTTTGAGGCTGTATTTATAGAGGGGTTATGCTGCCATTGATGATGTTCAATGGATGCTTTAATCAATGCTGGTTCTGCTGTTACAGTTGTTCTGCTGTTGTTTATTCACGGGTTTGGACTGCAATATCTTTTAATTAAAAATAATAATATTGAGAAATAACAACGGTTATTGGTTAAATAACCCGTTGTTATTACTTTCCACAACGGTTTTGCTGACTAAAACCATTGTGACAGAGTAATGACATCGGTGCATCATAGCCGTTGTGATAGAGAAATAACAACGGTTATTCGTTAACAAAACCGTTGTTATTACTTTTCACAACGGTTTTGCTGACTAAAACCGTTGTGATAGAGTAATGACATCGGTGCATATATACATTCACACATTTACTCAATTTACTGCATGTAAGTGCATTGACTGCATAGGAAATGTAACTGCATATATACATTCACACATTTACTCAATCAATAACGTACTGCATGTGAATGTATAGTCGTTTTGGGATTTGTAAATGCGTGTGAATGAACCAATGCATGCATGTGAACCAATGCATGCATGTGAATCAATAACTGCATGTGACTCAATAACTCCAATCAATAAGTCTCTATAAATACAGCCTCAATACAAGGTTATCAACCACATACAAAATTTCCCAACTCCAATCAATAACATATTTGCTAAACCATACAAAATTTCCCAGCCTCAATACTAACAAAATGTCTGAAACTTTTACTAAACCATATGCTTGCATCATGAAACAAATGCCTTCTCATATTGAGGGTGGCTACGTTGTGTGTAAAAGCTACAAAAAACTCCGTGATACGCTTATTCGAAATGGCTACTTAATCAAGAAGATGTGGCCAAATTATCATCGCAGGTACTTTACAGGGGAACTCGTTTTCGAGTTTGGGATGTCGGATGCTCATCGTGCGTCCGCATTCAAACTGGCAAGAATGTTTGACAAGGCCGGGCATGGGCGAAAAGATTTTATTGAGAGCACGGACCACCAGCCTGGGCCATATCTATGGGTGGCTTCCGAACATGACCGTTACCGTTGGCCAAATGGGGTCGACCTCGTTGAAGTGACCCAGGTAGAGCAGTGGGAAGGGTTGGCTCTGGCCGAGGCTGACCCGATTGATGCATATGCTCTAGCGGTGGCAGCTATCCGGGAGATTTACCCGGACTCAATTTATTTGTTGTTGTTGTTTGGTTGTAGTTGTTTGTTGTGGTTTTGGCGCCATTTGTGTGTGGCGCCGTTTGAACTTATTATTTAATAATATTAATGTTGATACGTTAATTTGTTTTTTGACTTAAGTTTAGAAGTTATTAAACTAAACTAATTCAATTCAAAGCTATTCAATCGATAAAGCAAAATTAGAATTGAACTAATTCACAAATTCAATAATAAACGACATTCAGAAAATCCAAAATTCAATAATAAGAAGTGATTAAACATGGAGACTGTATAATGAATGACCAAAAGCTAAATAATTTGGGAATCTTCAACAATGACCAAAGCTAACAAACACTAAAGACAATACACTGAATTCAATAATAAGAATTGAACAATCTAGCTAGAAAATCTTAATAAGAAATAGTTGATAAAAATAAACCTGATTAATAAGGGAGATGATGACAGAAAGACGATTAGTGGTGCAGTATGATCGCTTTGTGATAGAGTTTTTGTGTTGCAGTACAGTCGTATTATTAGTGTTGTTAGTCTTTATTTACAAATATTGACAACGGTTATTATAAACAAACCGTTGTGATAGAGTAATGACTACGGTTAAAGTAGTCTACCCGTTGTAATTAATAAACACTATGACAACGGTTTGTGATTAATAACCGTTGTTATAAGCAATCACAACGGGTATATTTACAACAACCGTTGTTGTTGCTTACCTTTATTTTTATTTTAATTATAATTAGAGACAGCAATATCATAAGCACTATACACTGCAATAATAATCAGCAGAAACCAAAAAAGACAGCAATATTATAAGCACTATACACAGCAATATCAGCAGAAACCAAAATATGGAGACTGTATAATGAATGACCAAAAGCTAAATAATTTGGGAATCTTCAACAATGACCAAAGCTAACAAAAACTAAAGACAATACACTGAATGCTATAAATTCAGAAAAGAATACTCACTGCAAATAAACCAAACCAAAACCATCAAATTACTTATCTATTTTGGAAATGTCTCAAAATGTTGCTCGTCCATATCACTGTGTCCTAATGAATGCCCCAGGCCATTTGGACGATGGAAAATTTGTTGCCAAAAGCTTTACTCCTTTGAGGAATAAGCTTATTGAGCTGGGATACTCGGTCAGCAGAATTAAGGCACAATGGACGCCTTGGGGATTCAAAGGGATACTACTCATTCAGTTTGGAACATCACTTGCAGATGCAGAATCAGCATTTAAGCTTGGCAATATGTTTCAACTCAAAGGCCATGGTAAGAGCGACTGGGTTGCTCCGAATAGATCAACAGTCGAACCATACCTCTGGGTAGCCACAGACAAGGACGCCGAGCTTCTGAAGAATACCGTGGACTATTTCCACGTGCCGTATCCGACCATCTTGAATGGTCAGCAGTCGGCCAATTCAGAAATCGTCGATGCCTACAACCAGGTTGTGGCTGTTTTGCAAGCAATGTACACCTAAAAATTCCAAGCAACGTCCTGTGTTAGATGTTGAGTGTCAAGTGTGTGTGTGTCTGTATCAGCCTATCATAATAGCAGTGTAATGGGATGGGAGGGCCTGTGGTCATGTATGATGGCCGGGAGGGTCTGTGTGTCTGTATCAGCCTATCATAATAGCAGTGTAATGGGGTTTTAGGGCCTGTGGTCTTGTATCAGCCTATCATAATAGATGTTGAGTGTCAAGTGTGTGTGTCTGTATCCGCTATGGTTGTAAGATTTCCGCTATGGTTCCTAAATACAAATCTGTTCGAGCTAATAAAGTATCAGTGCTTTACGTTTGTTATTACTATGCCGTTCCTAAGTTATTTAAAAAAAATCAGAAAGATAGTTATTTAAAAAAATAACAGAAACTAAAAAAAAAAACAAATATATAAGCTAATACCTCACATTATTAACCACCTCAGGATCGGGGACGTTTCTTGCCCGACATGGTTTCTTCGTTAACCCAAATACCTTCACCATGATCATCACGCATATAGATGCTTTCAATGTTATCATGATCAGTGTCAACATTGTCGAAATAAGATACAGTGGAAGAGTGATCCATTCCCTCAAACACGACATCCTGATCATTAACCCCACCATTATCGGGTGCACCCCGTCTACTCCTTATAGATAGTACAACAGACCACTTCTTATCCATAGGATCGGTGACATAGAACACTTGTTTAGCTTGGGATGCCATTATGAAAGGATAATCCTTATTATTGCCAACCTTATCCAAATTGACCAACGTAAATCCCATTTTATCCTTTCGAACACAATTGTTGTTGTTATCAACCCAGTTACATCGAAACAGAGGTATTGTGAAATCAATGTTATCTAATACCAATATTTCTTGAATAACACCATAATAAAGGCATTTTCCCCAAATAGGGTTTTTATCTTTTGAAGTAGCAAAGTGCATTGCCTCAAATTCAGAACTCCCACCACTATTTTGCATTGTGCTCAACTCATCTTGCTCGCGGGTGTAAAAAGTATAACCATTAATAGCAAAACCGCTGAAAAAAGTGGCCCTGGCATTTGGACCTAACCCAAGACGTAGTAACCTAGGAGAGATGTCATCACCATACAAATTCTTATACTCCAAGACAACATTCCTAAACCACTCTCCAAATGTCTTCTTAGGCTCGTTTGCAATCCACATCTCGCTCTTGTTTGGGTGATCGTATTTGAGCTCATCTTTGTGTTGTTGAATATAAGGTTGCAACTCATCTTCGTTGTTTAGCACATACGTATGTGCTAAATGTAACATGTCACGTGCCACAATTTTTTCAACCCGGCCCCTAATACTTTTTCCGGTCATCCAGTCACTATGACGATTCTTTGGAACGCCAATTAACTCCTCAGGGAAGAGATGAGCGTAACAATATGCAAGAGCTTCGTCTAATATAGCACGTTCAGCAATACAACCTTCTGGACGATACCGATTAGATGTATAGTCCTTGTACACTTTCATCAATCTTTCGAAAGGATACTGGTATCTCAAGTACACGGGCCCAAGGTACAAAATCTCCCGAACCAAGTGAGTGGTCAGGTGAATCATGATAGTGAAGAAAGAGGGTGGAAAATACATTTCAAAATGACAAAGAGAGGTGACAACGAGGTCCTGCAATGAATCCGCATCATCGGGATCGATGACTTTATCGCATATGGACTAGAAGAAGAGACAGAATCTGGTAATAGCATATCGTACCTTTTCAGGTAAAATGGAACGAATAGCCACGGATAGTAATTGTTGCATCAAAGTGTGGCAATCATGTGACTTTAACCCGGTGAGTTTTAGGTCTTGCATCGACACAAGGCTTTTGATGTTAGACGAATAACCATGTGGCACTTTAATTCCATTCAAGCATGCACAAAACTCTTTTTTTCTCATTCCGTGAAAGGGTATAAGCTCCTGGCGGTAAAAATGTACCATTACCTCTCTTCTGTGGTGCCAACTCTAGCCTAATACCCATCATTTGCATATCTTCCCTAGCTGCGGCGTTATCCTTTGTTTTACCGGGAACATTCAGGAGGGTATTGATAATATTATCACATACATTTTTCTCAATGTGCATGAAATCGAGGCAATGCCTGACCTCCAGGTCAGGCCAATATGGAAGTTTATCAAAAAATAGGGATCTTTTCTTATACCCACGAGTAGACAATTTAGAGCCGTTCTTCTTCCCATATTTTATCTCACTATGCTTTACTTTCTGATAAACTTCATGCCCACTCAAAATTCTAGGAGGTTGACGATGTTCTTGACGTCCATTAAATGCTTTCTGCTGCTTGCGATAACAATGGTCAGGATCCAAGCCCCTCCTATTTCCCCAATACACATACTTATGAGAACACTTCAAGTATTCAGACTCGATATCCTCCCCACACAATGGACATGCCTCTTTCCCATGCACCGTATGCCCAGAAAGGTCGCCATAAGCCGGATAGTCGGTTAGTGTACACAATAACATCGCTCTCAAATTGAAAGTTTCATTCCTATATGCATCAAATACTTCTATCCCACTATCCCACAAAATTCGCAAATCATCTAAAAGAGGTTCCAAATAAACATCTATATTATTTCCAGGTTGTTTAGGGCCGGAAATTAACAACGACAACATCAAATACTTTCTTTGCATGCACACATATGGAGGTAAGTTATATATTGCCAACACTACTGGCCAAGTACTATGTTGGGTACTCATGTTTCCATGTGGGTTCATTCCATCAGTGGACAGCGCTAGACGTAAGTTTCTAGATTCAATGACGAACTCGGGATACTTAGCGTCGAACAATTTCCATTGCATACCATCTGCCGGGTGTCTTAGTTTCCCATCATTTATTATTCCAGTTTCATGCCAAGTTAACATTTTTGAATCATTGCTATTCGCAAACATCCTTATGAATCTTGGTATCACTGGAAAATACCATAATACCTTAGCCGGGATCCCTTCCTTATCCTTATAACGCCACTCAAAACAAACCGGACAATTGGTTAAGTTTTGATATAATTTTCGATACAAATCGCAATCATTTGGACATGCATGTATTTTCTCATATTTCATACCCACCCCTCTAATTAGTTTTTTAGCCTCATATGTCTTAACGGGAAGAACATTTCCATCTGGAAGCATGTCGTTTATCAAGGCTAATAAACTAGTGAAACACGTGTCACTAACCCCATTTGCCCCCTTGATATTATACAACTTCACCACAGCCGACATCTTTGTGTACTTACAGCCAGGGTACAGAGGCGCTTCAGACTCACACAACTTCTCATACATGTTGTCAAGGTCATCCAAATTAATGTTGTGATCTTCAAAAGCATTTGATTCATCATCTTTTTCTTCATTATCTGTAGACCCAACATTCAACTCGTCTGCTTCCAACTCAACATACTCGGCAAACTCGGGATCATCAGTTATCCTGTCGTATACCTCAAGATCATCTTCTTCAAAATTATTATCTTCCTCTAATGATTCCCCATGAAAAATCCAACGGGTATAGGATCGACTAAAACTATACTTTTCTAGGTGAATTTTAACGTCCGGAATGGCCATATACCTAATATTACCACATCTTTCACAAGGGCATGGAATACTAGAAGAACCATTCAAATTGTTCGCAACGACTTCATAAAATTCAGCTAAACCATCCTTATAGTTTGGGTCACTCATATTCGCAGCATTCATCCAAGTTCGAGTCAGTTATCTACATTCGTAGTATATATAGTAAGCCAAGTAATTCAGAAAATCCAACTAATTAAAACTAATTCAATAATAAGCCAACTAATTCAGAAAATGCAATGTATAAGTCAACTAATTCACAAATAAACGAAATTCAGGAAATCAATAAAGAAAAATTATTAGAATACCTGATTAATAAGAAATAGCAGACGGAGATGATGACAAAGAGACGATCAGGAAATCAATAAATTATATTTAGTGTTTGTGTTTTTGTGTTGCAGTACAGTATTATTAGTGTTCTGTGTTTTTTTTCATCTTTATTAAACGTATTGACAACGGTTCTTATTCATATTCACCGTTGTTATTAGGTTACCTATTTACAACGGTTAACAAAGTTAAATCCGTTGTTAACTAACAAAGTTAACTAACAACAACGTACAACAAAATCATCTCCGTTGTTATTAATTTAAGCCAAATAATGCGCCAAATTAATAACACATTATAACAACGGGTTTTTCATACCCGTTGTTATTAATTTTTATTATTTCGCGCTAAATTAATAACAACGGACATATAATAAACTGTTGTTATTAGTAAATTTATTTACAACAGTTATTTTAGTTCACGCCGTTGTTAAAACTAATAACAACGTTTGAAAAACTAACACCGTTGTTATTAGGTTTAATAAAATTCCGCGGAAAAATATTTATCCATTTCACAACGGTTTTTCTTTATTTTCGTGAGTATGCGTTGTTGATGGGGCGTTGTTATTGCCTGTATTTGTAGTAGTGTCTACTTGTAATTGGAATTCTAGTTTCCGGGATTGCATTTTCCTATTCAAGTTCCTATTCCATTTCAATCTTTGCTCATCCTTTCCGGTAATCCTTATTCTTGTTTTTACATTATAGTTTCATCTTATTTTAGTATTTCCTTTATCATGTTTATCATTCTTAGTTTTATAATCTTAGTTTCCCTTTCATTGTTAATCATGCATAAGTAATCTTTGTTCTAGGGGAAGGATTAACATGTCTAATTAAATTATAAGTTTAAACTGATTCCGGGTAGAATTGTTTTAGTTGTCTCTATTTCTCGTTTGAATCTCGTGATAGACTTTGATTTAAAGGCCTTAATCAATTATTTATACCTGTCAATTTACGTCTCAAGGGCGAGAGTCGAGATGAAAATAAAAGGGCTGGCAAGAATAGTTTAGTGACCTAACCAGGCTAAGAAGACGTAATCAACTTTGCTTTTAAATTGATTAGCATGTGAACCCCAATCCCTAGATCCTTTTATTTATTGTATTGTTATCATTTTTATTATAGCATTTAGTAATTAGTGACAAACATTTGCCAATCCTACAAGGTAGAGTTCTAACCATAACTATTCACAAGTATCTCCTGTCTCCCCGAGATCGACCCCTTACTTCCCTAATTACATTAATTTGTTGTTAGCCTAGTCTGGGTTATTTATCTTTGATTAGGGTACGCGACAACCCGATCAAATTTTGGCACTGTTGCCGGGGAGCACGGTTTTGTTTATTTGTGATTAGTAGAGTTTTACCTTGTCTTTTTCTTTTTTTCTTTTCTTTTGCCTCGAGGAACACTTGTTCCTTGAGATTTTTCTCACCTTTTCTTTGTAGTATAGTGACTCTTTTCAGGTAATAGGAATATTTTCTTTCAAAGGGATTGCTTTATTTTCTCTCAATGGCTATCTATTTCCAACCTCCACAATGCGAGAATGAGCCTTTCCATGAATACCTCGACCAATTTTATAGCTATTCTAACCATATTATCTCTCTTGGGTATACCCTTGATGAGACCTATATGAGACATGTCGTGCTTCATGAAATGGCAATGAGTGTCGTAGCCTGGCTATGCAATTGAGTGGTGGAAGTCTTTATCAGAAGAGAGGAGAGGAAGTTTGGATTTTCTTGGACTTTATGGCATCCCAATCTAGGGAAGAAACGCACCGGCGGTTGAGAATCCAAGAGCAACTCAATGAGATCATGGCTCAAGTTCAAATGCTCAAAGGGAAAAAGGAATAACCCAAGTTTAAAAGAAGTAAGCCAATCAATTTTCCTTATGCTTTTTCAGCCCCCCCATGTGAGTCTAATTTCTCCTATGCCTTTTCATGCCCCCCATATAAGTCTAATTCTCCCAAATCATATGAATTAAAAGATGACGATGATGATGGTCCAAACTTTTCTATTGAAAGTCACTCTAGTGTCGTTCCATTTGACAATTTTTAGACCCCCATTATTGATATTGACCATATGGTAGTCGAGACTTTAGACAAGGATGTTGCTAAGCCCATTTGTGTCTCCAATGGAGAGTCGTCGATCGAGTCATCAGATTTCTTTCAAAATCCCTTCGCTAAGGATATTCCAGATTTATTTGAAAATGATACTGGGTTTTGTGAACCTAGCCTTGAAATTAAGTGGGATCAACCACCCATTTTTGATTCCAAATCCTTTCATTCACCCTACCCTCAATTAGAGTCCACTAATGATATTTTGGGAACTAATTGTTTGTTCCATGATCTTAAACATTTCACTCCCTCTCTCACTGAGGAGTGGAGCAGTTCAGTGGTCATCTATGATGTTTTTCATGCGCACAATGATAAGATATATCAATTCTTACCTTCAATATTTCATGCCTATATCTTGTTAATTGCTTACATATGCTTTTGTATAGCTCATGCGCAGGTATATGATCGACTTCTAAGGGCATTGACATGCTTTTTAAAGGCACAAAGAATGATTTTCATTAATAAAGAGTCTAGCAAGACATTTAAATAAAGCTTCGCGAGAGGCAACCTGTAACACCCCGGTTCAAACCTTGGGTCGAGAGCGGTCACTCATGGTAGCTCCCCAGGCTGTGTACATGGCCCACAGATCAACACGGGTCCTTTCCAGCGCATTTTGTCCTCACTCATGCACATCCCGGGAATCTTCCCATGAGGTCACCCATCTTAAGACTACTCTCAGTCAAGCACGCTTAACTTTTTGAGTTCTTTTGCATGAATGACCAGAAAAGAAAGTGCACTTTGTTGATATGAGTAGTACTTTCAATCCCTTTAAGCACTAGTCATTTAAGCTTATCAATTGACCTCTTCAACTAACGTGGGGTGTTACAATCACCCCCACTTGAAGAACGCAACGTCCTCGTTGCGCCTGTGAGCATAACCGCTAACCCAGAATCCTCCCCCGCTAGGTGGGTGATCACAATGGAGCGTATAACAACTGCCTCCAGGAGCGTATAACAACTGCCTCCATCACCGCACGGTAGCAGGGTTGCTCTGATACCATTTGTAACACCCCAGCCCAAACCTTGGGTCGAGAGCGGTCACTCATGGTAGCTCCCCAGGCTGTGTACATGGCCCACAGATCAACACGGGTCCTTTCCAGCGCATTTTGTCCTCACTCATGCACATCCCGGGAATCTTCCCAGGAGGTCACCCATCCTAAGACTACTCTCAGTCAAGCACGCTTAACTTTTTGAGTTCTTTTGCATGAATGACCAGAAAAGAAAGTGCACTTTGTTGATATGAGTAGTACTTTCAATCCCTTTAAGCACTAGTCATTTAAGCTTATCAATTGACCTCTTCAACTAACGTGGGGTGTTACACAACCCGTGTTTTATTATATTTTTGTTATGAAACAAATTATTTTTGTTGGACAATTTAATAATGTTAATTTTTAATTAATTCATTTGGTGTTGGTTCTAATAGCTTTGACAATAAGACAATAATTTTATCTAGTATTGTAGTAGCTTGTTCATCACAGGTACTTTGGTGCTTGGATTGTACTTTGCCCCCGTTTTCAAGCTAGCTTGGGGGAGCTGCTGCACGGTTGTATGTTTTCTTTTCTTTCTTTACCATTTTGTTGAGTCGTCCCCCATTCCTTTGTTAGTTATGTTGTCCTTCTTTGTGTTTTCTCCGCTTAAACCTGTTTCGCACATTGAGGACAATGTGTTATTCTAGCTTGGGGGAGGGATTTAGTTTGTGTCGTTGTTTAGTCTAGTTGTTTATTGAATTTGAAAATTTTGAAAAATCCAAAAAAAAAAAAAATCAAAAAATTAAATTTTTTTTAATAAAAGTTGTGTGTTTTGTCCACCCAATTGTGTTGCGCATAATGTCATTCCTCAATGCATTTCCCTTATTGTAGCTTTTTAGCCAATGTTTCACGCATTTGACGGAATTTTGCATGCATGGGGATGTCTTGTACACAGTGGGTGAGGAATTGATTTTAGACTTATTAGGCTTGATCTTGACTTTAGAAAACTACATATACGGTAAGGTAGAGCCTCCAGTGATCGGTACATCTATACCCGATCCCAATTAGGTGTGTGTAGTTTCTCCTTATGATTTGCGTCACATCAAAAACGCACAAGTATGGTTTTCATTCCATTTCTAGTGAGCATTACATTCATGATTTAAAAATCATTTGAAGCCATTCACTTTGAATCCATTGCCTAAATTTAGCCCCTTTTCACATTGTTTCACATTTCATTAGCTACATGTGTAACACCCGCAAATGTACCCTATTTTTATAGTGAAAATATTTTACGGATACTTTTCAGCGAAATTAAGTTTTAATTTAGAATTTTATTTTCCGAGTCGAATTTAGAATTTCCGAGTTCGTATTTGGAATTTTCGCGAGTTTTCAAGTAAAACCCGTCTTAAGCCGTCTTTGACTTTCGTTGAATTTTTTCCCTCATATACTCCCTCATAAACCCTAACTCCCTCACACAAACACAACACAACTCAACTCTTCCTTCTTCTCTAAGAAAACCCCATAAAACCTTGCCTCCATTTTTGATCCGTCTTAGATTCGTCGCTACTCCTTCGTGACTCCCTTTTCGTAAAATGATTATATCTCCTTCGTTACTTGCTTGTTATGGGCTAGTGACATCTCGTTGGAACCGTAAGAGGTTAAGCTATCACCTCCATTTGGAATTTCTGCATTTGCATGTCTAGAACTCTAGTTATGACCGTTTGAAGTGGACCCTTGTTTTCGTTGGTTTCCAAACAACGTTGTTTTGGAGAGGTATCTTATGTTTTTATTCATTATGCTTCATAAACTTGTTCTAATGCTTATGTATCATGTATTGACTCATGTTTATCATATTTAAACTTATATGATTCCCTATTCTCATGTTTTGTGACGGTTTTGGGTATGTTCCCACTTTGAGTCGGTTTTTACAAATGATACGGTTTGAGCACTATTTTGTCTTGTGCTTTGTACTCTCATTCCCTTGGATACCTTCCCGTTCGTAAGGCTGGAATGTCGGAACGGAGAGGTATCCTACTGCTTAAATGCATGTGTTAGTGGGCATACGACGACGTTGTTGGGAGTTGAACGCTATGCGTTGATCGACCCGGCCGTCAAATGTTGTGTACTTGCGAGGTGTGTTATTTGCATGTAGCGTACCGCTTTTGTTAGAGGGATTGAGCTCTTTGGCTATTTCGTGAATTGTCTACCGAATTTGGGGTACTCGGCGTTTATTTTTGTAAGACCGAGTCTTGGAGGCGAAATGCTTTATCGCATGTCGAATCGGAACATGCTTTATTCCGAGAGTCTGGCCAGATTTAGACTAGGAACGTATTATTATCGTCGTCCTACCAGGAGGAAATTAGTCTACATACGCGAAATGCTTTATCGTGTATGCGTTCCGGGAAATGCTTTATTCCGTGGATGCCTTTTAATCATACTTGCCCTGTACACGATGCTAGTGCGTTTCATTTACCGTGAGAGATGTCGT
>JAIUZE010009706.1:0-24098 GCA_022085475.1 Heliosperma pusillum | reverse complement strand
TGATGTGCATATTTTATATGCGCATTTACACACTTATTCGCCCCCATTTTAGTCTTACTTATAGCTCATTTGAGCCGATTTCATGTCATATCCCTCGCCTATGCTACTTTGGTATGTTTTGTTCCTCAATTGCAGGTTTAGGACTTCTCTGGGTGCTTTTGGATGCATTTTGGATAGTTTGAAGGGAAATAGATTGAGTTCTAGATATGTGATTGAGGCGATTCAAGTTGGATAAGATAGATCTCTTTCTTAGCTTCGGAATGAGACCAAGAACGCAAAAATCCGCCAAATAACGAAGAAATGGCGGACGTTTTAAGTTCAGTGCGCGATGCAGGAATTTAACAGTGCCACCGATCGGTGATGCCTCCCACCGATCGTCCAAGGGCCAATTGGCCTACCACCGATCGTCAGAGACATCCTGGGGGCCCTTTCCACTTCTTCCTAAGCCTTGTGGACACTTCATACAAGCCCACCTATCGGTGGGAGCCCACATCTACCTTGAACTATCAAATGAAGACCTATAGAGAACAATTTAAGCCCACACCTATCGTGAAGACCCATCCACCGATCAGTGGGAGCTTAGAGGGATGGTCCAACTACCTCTCTAATCCACGGGGCACGCTTTGTTGGGGAAGGGACTCGAGCTTATCAAAGCCCAAGCCACTAGGACGCGAGATCGGGCCCAAATCAGAGAAAACCTAACTCTATATGAAGGAGAAGTGAAGAGAGTGAGGAGGTATCTCTCCCTAGACGCAAGATCCCTTGTCACGGATCGAGTTTCCGCTCTAAAACACCATTTTAGATTATTGTTTTACATTTTAGTCGATTAGTTTTAAGTTTTCGTTCGTTTACAACACTATACCGATCGGCATAGCCTTATACCGATCGGCATCCTCCTTGTTTTTGCCCTAATTCAGGTTCTGATTCAGTTTTATTTGTTTTCTGTCATTTTCGCATTTAGTTATTTCGTTCGTTTATTGTTTCCACATCGCTTTGCTATGATGTCTTATGCTAATACAGTAGTTCATATGCTTAGATCTATTTCACCTATGAGTAGCTAAATTCCATACTAGGGTAGGGACGAATCGATATTGATTAGGGCAATGACTTGTTGATTAAACTGTTTTGCATAGCCTCTTTGTTTGTTTCATCGCGTTAGTTGATAGTGACGACTCTTGACTCACGCCGTAGTATAAGCCTATTGAGACCGACCAAGTAATATAGGCATAGACGACCAAACTCAAATAGGTGGTGGCTGTCGAGACCTACAAAGTAACATAGTTTACCACCCGAGACTTATACATTACCTTGACACCCATTTCCCGAGTCAACATTGATAGTCCCGTCATACCCTAGTTTCATTCTCTATTGAACTTACATTTCCTTTCATTTAGTATTTGTTAGTTATTAAGCTTGACCTTTTGTTTATCATTTAGATTTTGTTTCTCTCTAAACTCAACCCCTCAAAACTGTAAACACCATAGAATTGAACACTAGACACCCTACATCCGTTTAAACAATAGTCCTCCCTGTGAATTCGACACCCGACTTACCACTAGCTTCATTAGCTAGTATTGTTGGCTTATAAATATTGTTTGATAGCAGTCCCGACGACAAACTGCACATCAAAATGGCGCCGTTGCCGGGGAGGCAATAGTTTCAAATTGATTTTTAGGGTCTTTAGGTTCAGTTTTACCTCTACATCGATCGGTCAGACCCACTCCACCGATCGGTGCCCTTGCTTTCTGACTGTTTTCTCTAAGGTTTTATGCACAGGAGACGTTCTGGGATCCTACTTACATTCGATCCTGAACCAGAAAGGACCCTGCGCAAGAATCAAAGACTTGCAGAGACTATTAGTGAGCAATTGTCATCATCTTCATCATCACCCGCATCCACACCACCTACATCACCACCAAGAAGGACCATGCCGAAGCTTTCGGATGAAGGGCTGCCTACGGCTGCTCAAGTTCCAACTGGGACTCTCAATCCGAACCTCACAGCTACCAAGTTCAAAATAGATCCATCATTTTACAACTTGGTTCGAAAAGAGCAATTCGGAGGAGGGATGAATGAAGACCCGGCTAGTCACATCAACAAATTTTGCGACTTGTGCGCAATGATTATCGATGAGGGTGTGACCCAAGACCAAATAAAACGAATGATGTTCCCGCATTCTTTGAAGGACAAGGCTTCATCTTGGCTGCAAACTCTTAGTGTGACAGAGAGCAACGCGTGGGATACACTTGTGCTAGCTTTCTACAGGAAATTCTTCCCTCCGGAGCGTACCGCTAACCTTAGGATGCAAATCACTGGGTTCAGACAAAAGGTGAATGAGTCTCTATATGACGCATGGGAAAGATTCAAGGGCCTAGAAAGGCAATGCCCTCATCATGGGTTTACTAAGGGGTACATCGCCATGACTTTCTACAACTCCCTCAATACAGACTCAAGGAGGATATTAGACTCCGCAGCAAATGGGAGGTTTGACTCGGTGGAGGTTGATGAAGCTAGGAATGTGATTGAGCAAATGGCTAATCATAGCATATCGTATGTACAATCATCCTACACTAGTGTTGCAGCAGTGAGTGGTGAGACATTTTTCCAGGATAGCGTGACATCACAAATTGCAGATTTGACAGCACAGCTAGCAAGTCTGAAGATGGACAACACTCCACCGATCGGCACACCCCTCCCACCGATCGGAGGAGTGCAGTCCTAGCCATTGCCTATGATCTGTAATGCATGTGGGTTATATGGGCACACGATCTACACATGTCAGGGCACTCAAGAGCAGGTTGCTGCATTCCATAACTATCAGCAAAGCTCTCCTTATGGTCAGAGCTTTCAACAACCCTACAAGCAACCATATCAAGCTCGGTTTCATCAAGGCCCTCCACCGGGCAATACAAGCACCTCTAGTTCAGCCTATCAACATCCAAACAAGGCTGCATCCACATCGTCACCACAACCTTAAAAGTCACCCACTTTTACCGACATGAATGATCTACGAAGCATGTTGCAAGGGGTTCTGAAAAGCCAAGAGCACCTTATTGCTCAAGTGGCTCAAGTGGCTAAAAGTGACCAAGAAAAGTCTAGCGCCATCAAGAATTTGGAGATTCAAATAGCCCAGCTGGCCGCCTCGCAAGCGCAAAGGCAACAAGGCCAATTGCCTCCACAACCCAACCACCCAACTCACACTCTTAATGCTATTCATCTTCGGAGTGGAGTTAGCTATGACAGTCTTTCCATGCCAAGGGTTGAAAAGAAGAAAGTCAGAGACAAGGGTGAACCAGAATATGAAACAGAAACAAGCAGGGGCAAAAGCGGAGCATTACACCGATCGGTGAACCCACCACCGATCGTCATGGGGGTCTAACAGGTGCTGGAGAGAGCTCTGGGGAAGGTCTGGAGAAGGACTTGATAGCTGGAAATGCTGGAACTGAGGTTAAGCTGCCATTCCCGAGGCGTCTCAAGCAGAAGTCCCCTTTCGAGGAACAATTTGGAAAATTTAAAGAGGTACTTGCTAAACTTAATATTACTATTCCATTTCTTGATCTAGTTTTACAAGTACCTTCTTACACCAAGTTCCTCAAAGACCTCTTGAACCGGAAGAAAGCATTGCCCCAGGTAGAGACAATTGCTCTCACAGAAAGGTGTAGTGCACCTCAATTGAGCAATTCTCCACCTAAACTAGGTGACCCCGGTAGTTTCAGCATCCCATGTACCATAGGCGCCCTTAATATAGATAATGCTTTATGTGACCTCGGCGCTAGTGTGAGTGTCCTACCCCTATCTCTAGCTAAGAAAGTCGGATTGACTCAGTTTAAAAGCTCGAATATGACCATTCAAATGGCGGATAGGACCATTTCACGACCATTAGGGGTGCTAGAGGACGTCCCAGTACAGATTGGAGGGTTCTTTATACCAGTAGACTTTGTGGTGTTAGACATTCCCGAGGATGCTAACATCCCCATCATTTTAGGGAGACCCTTCTTACATACGACTGGCGCAATAATCGATGTTGGTAAACGAACTTTAACCTTTAAGGTGGGGGGTGAACTCCTTGTGTTTAAACCTTCAGCTACACCCCGTTCCCCCTTGGTTGTTCAGTCTGATTCGTTGATTAAGGAACAGTACCAGCCAGTTCAGACCCCCACAGACCTGACACAGACCACCACAGGCCAGAACAAGGGCCAAAATGGCCAGAGCACACTCACACCGATCGGTGAGGTACCCCCCACCGATCGTCATACCACCCACACCGATCGTCATCAAGGGTCCCACCGATCGGTGGTAGGCCTGAAAACCCCTGTGAGCTGTGTTGTGGAGTCTAGCTGTGTTATTACTGATTTTATGGCTCCGTCTCACTATTCTGGAGACCCTGTGGAGTCTGTTTGCTCTGTCCCATCTTTCGCAGGTCGCAATTTGAGTAGCTATTCGAAAGGATTCGAGGGAAAGAGCTTGAGAGGAGAGCCGATGTATGGGATGCCGCGAAATTTCTGGAGAAATCAACCTTCTTATAGTACACCATGGCAACTCGCAGTCCTCCAAGATGATTTTGGAGACACTTCTGATGGAGGGTCATACAGCGACCCGATTATTTGACATATACTTAGACTTTGAGACATTTTTTTGTTTTTAGTTGGACTATTTTTCATTTTGAACAATTTTGTTTTTTGGTTTGTTTTAGTTTTGGACAATTTGCAATTTGTAACTTTGAACATTGTGTGAGATGAGAGCGAGAGAGACATTTTTCCTCCTGTTTTGTAATGCTACAGGTAATGACGGAGCCGTCTAGCTGATGATAGCTCGGGATGGTGAGGACCTGTTCACCATTCAGCGCCTCGCTTTGACCTGGTTTGGGGGAATTTTTGCTCATTCTGTAAGTCTACCTTCTCCACTTTCACTCTCGCATGCATTCCCCATTCCCCTTTTACCACCTTTGCACCGATTTTCGTCCATTGAGGACAATGACGAGTTTGGTTTGGGGGAGGGTTTTGGTTGTATACTTCATTCATATGCGCTTCATTCATATGTACTATAAGCAGTTGCATGTTCATATGTGAAAATAAAAATTTTAAGAACTGCTTATGTGTGTGTAATGGTTCGAGATGTGCAAAACGACGATGAAGATATATACACTTAGCTTAATTCATCTCAACTGTGGCCTAACCTATATGATATGACATATTGAGATTAGATTGGATTAACGAGTCTAACATGTCTAAATTGACTTGTTTGATGTGAATCTACTTTGTATCGAAATGCTTCTCAATGACGTACTGTAATTCTTAACCTGTATGCTCGTGCTTGATTCATAAGTGTGAATATTGACTCGTTGTAGTTTCCGAAGGTATGCACCCTAGGTCCGCGGACCGGGCATTCACTTAAATTTGAACTCCACTTAGCCAAATTGCCTTGATTCGTCCCTTTAGATGTAGGATCCACTCTTTATTGACCACGTTTCACAAGACTATATTGACTACCTTGGTTACAACCTTACAAATTATGAACTACATCGTAAAAACATCCTACCCAGACTGTAATGGTTGCGTATAGGAGAGTTATGTCACGAAAACGTGTCAAATGAAGAAAAGGGCCTGATTTTTGAAGTTTTTGAGCTGATACCTATCGGTGTGGCCTAGTACACCGATCGGTGAAGGTAGTATGACGATCGGTGGGCCCCTGTTTTTGGCCTGTTTCAGTGTTATATGAATGTCTGGAGAATAATTCAGCTTCATAGCAAGTTATACAGCAAGAATAGTGATCGAAAGTTGAGTTTCCAAACAATAAAGTGAAGTACTGAGATCTATTGTGAAGGTAGCAGTTCCAAAATGGTGCTATCAATACGTAAATGTGAATTCCTATTGTGTGAAGTGCAATTACCGAAGTTATGATAATGTCAAGAGATTCGAATTTTTGCCTATGATCGGTATTGGTTAATGTTATGGTCGTCTGGGTCTTTTCATTAGTGGTAGCGCAACCACCAGTTTTTTTTTAGCCCCACACTCCCATACGCGTTAGCACGCACCCATCTTTCACCTATTGAACATAGCCCCATTACAACCTTGTGCCCAGCATACCTTGAGAACTTTTAGTACTACGAGTATTATTTACGAACTTGAATCATGTTATTGAGTGTGCTTGTTGAGTCTCTACTTTTGAGCTCGTTTGCAAGGTCTTGCGTTATTCATGAAGAACATTGAAATTTAGGCATGTATAAGACCTGTTTTGAAGGTCGACTCTTGTGCACTTGTTCTTATCTATTTGTGAAAGCCATAGTTTGGATGAACAGAAAGCATGAGTGTCCAGAGTCGTTATCTCTTACCGTGGTCATTAAGTGTGCTTTGGTTTATGTTTACTTGAGGACAAGTAAAGGTTTGGTTTGGGGGAGTTTGATGTGCATATTTTATATGCACATTTACACACTTATTCGCCCCCATTTCAGTCTTACTTATAGCTCATTTGAGCCGATTTCATGTCATATCCCTCGCCTATGCTACTTTGGTATGTTTTGTTCCTCAATTGCAGGTTTAGGACTTCTCGGGGTGCTTTTGGATGCATTTTGGATAGTTTGAAGGGAAATAGATTGAGTTCTAGATATGTGATTGAGGCGATTCAAGTTGGATAAGATAGATCTCTTTCTTAGCTTCGGAATGAGACCAAGAACGCCAAAATCCGCCAAGTAACGAAGAAATGGCGGACGTTTTAAGTTCAGTGCGCGGTGCAGGAATTTAACAGTGCCACCGATCGGTGATGCCTCCCACCGATCGTCCAAGGGCCAATTGGCCTACCACCGATCGTCAGAGACATCCTGGGGGCCCTTTCCACTTCTTCCTAAGCCTTGTGGACACTTCATACAAGCCCACCGATCGGTGGGAGCCTAGAGGGATGGTCCAACTACCTCTCTAATCCACGGGGCACGCTTTGTTGGGGAAGGGACTCGAGCTTATCGAAGCCCAAGCCACTAGGACGCGAGATCGGGCCCAAATCAGAGAAAACCTAACTCTATATGAAGAAGAAGTGAAGAGAGTGAGGGGGTATCTCTCCCTAGACGCAAGATCCCTTGTCACGGATCGAGTTTCCGCTCTAAAACACCATTTTAGATTATTGTTTTACATTTTAGTCGATTAGTTTTAAGTTTTCGTTCGTTTTTTGTCCCTCCGCCTATCGTCGGGACACTCTCCGCCGATCGGCATAGCCTTGTATTCAGACCCATTTCAGGTTTCTTTGTTTCGCATTTAGTTATTTCGTTCGTTTATTGTTTCCACATCGCTTTGCTATGATGTCTTATGCTAATACAGTAGTTCATATGCTTAGATCTATTTCACCTATGAGTAGCTAAATTCCTTACTAGGGTAGGGACGAATCGATATTGATTAGGGCATTGACTTGTTAATTAAACTGTTTTGGCTCGCCTCTTTGATTGTTTCATCACGTAAGTTAGTTAGCGGCCGCTCTCTACCCTACGCCGGAGCACAACCCTATGAGACCGACCAAGTAATTAGGGCACAGGCTGTCAATCTCAAATAGGCGGTAACTGTTGAGACCTACAAAGTAATATAGTTACCACCCGAGACCGATGCATTACCTTGACATCCATTTCCCCACTCAATATCGACAGTCCCGACACACCCTAGTTTCTTTCTCTATTGATTTTACATTTCCTTTCATTAAGCATTTGTTGGTTATTAAGCTTTGGTCTTTTGTTTATCATTTAGATTTTGTTTCTCTCTAAACTCAACCCCTCAAAACTGTAAACACCATAGAATTGAACACTAGACACCCTACATCCGTTTAAACAATAGTCCTCCCTGTGAATTCGACACCCGACTTACCACTAGCTTCATTAGCTAGTATTGTTGGCTTATAAATATTGTTTGATAGCAGTCCCGACGACAAACTGCACATCAAAATGGCGCCGTTGCCGGGGAGGCAATAGTTTCAAATTGATTTTTAGGGTCTTTAGGTTCAGTTTTACCTCTACACCGATCGGTCAGACCCACTCCACCGATCGGTGCCCTTGCTTTCTGACTGTTTTCTCTAAGTTTTTATGCACAGGAGACGTTCTGGGATCCTACTTACATTCGATCCTGAACCAGAAAGGACCCTGCGCAAGAATCAAAGACTTGCAGAGAGTATTAGTGAGCAATTGTCATCATCTTCATCATCACCCGCATCCACACCACCACGATCACCACCAAGAAGAATAATGCCGAAGCTTTCGGATGAAGGGCTGCCTACGGCTGCTCAAGTTCCAACTGGGACTCTCAATCCGAACCTCACAGCTACCAAGTTCAAAATAGATCCATCATTTTACAACTTGGTTCGAAAAGAGCAATTCGGAGGAGGGATGAATGAAGACCCGGCTAGTCACATCAACAAATTTTGCGACTTGTGCGCAATGATTATCGATGAGGGTGTGACCCAAGACCAAATAAAACGAATGATGTTCCCGCATTCTTTGAAGGACAAGGCTTCATCTTGGCTGCAAACTCTTAGTGTGACAGAGAGCAACGCGTGGGATACACTTGTGCTAGCTTTCTACAGAAAATTCTTCCCTCCGGAGCGTACCGCTAACCTTAGGATGCAAATCACTGGGTTCAGACAAAAGGTGAATGAGTCTCTATATGACGCATGGGAAAGATTCAAGGGCGTAGAAAGGCAATGCCCTCATCATAGGTTTACTAAGGGGTACATCGCCATGACTTTCTACAACTCCCTCAATACAGACTCAAGGAGGATATTAGACTCCGCAGCAAATGGGAGGTTTGACTCGGTGGAGGTTGATGAAGCTAGGAATGTGATTGAGCAAATGGCTAATCATAGCATATCGTATGTACAATAATCCTACACTAGTGTTGCAGCAGTGAGTGGTGAGACATTTTTCCAGGATAGCGTGACATCACAAATTGCAGATTTGAAAGCACAGCTAGCAAGTCTGAAGGTGGACAACACTCCACCGATCGTCACACCTATCCCACCGATCGGTGGAGTGCAGTCCTCGCCATTGCCTATGATTTGTAATGCATGTGGGTTATATGGGCACACGATCTACACATGTCAGGGCACTCAAGAGCAGGTTGCAGCATTCCATAACTATCAGCAAAGCTCTCCTTATGGTCAGAGTTTTCAACAACCCTACAAGCAACCATATCAAGCTCAGTTTCATCAAGGCCCTCCACCGGGCAATACAAGCACCTCTAGTTCAGCCTACCAACATCCCAACAAACCGCAAGCTTTCAAGGCTCCATCATTCACAGACATGAATGATCTTAAGACCATGCTTATGGGGATGCAAAAGAGCCAAGAACACCTCATTGCTCAAGTGGCTAAACTAGATGCTGAAAAATCAAGTGCTATAAAGAGCATGGAGTCTCAGATCGCTCAGCTGGCCGCCTCGCAAGCTCAAAGGCAACAAGGCCAATTGCCTCCACAACCCAACCACCCAACTCACACTCTTAATCCTATTCATCTTCGGAGTGGAGTTAGATATGACAGTCTTTCCATGCCAAGGGTTGAAAAGAAGAAAGTCAGAGACAAGGGTGAACCAGAATATGAAACAGAAACAAGCAGGGGCAAAAGTGGAGCATTACACCGATCGGTGGACCCCACCACCGATCGTCATGGGGGTCTAACAGGTGCTGGAGAGAGCTCTGGGGAAGGTCTGGAGAAGGACTTGATAGCTGGAAATGCTGGAACTGAGGTTAAGCTGCCATTCCCGAGGCGTCTCAAGCAGAAGTCCCCTTTCGAGGAACAATTTGGAAAATTTAAAGAGGTACTTGCTAAACTTAATATTACTATTCCATTTCTTGATCTAGTTTTACAAGTACCTTCTTACACCAAGTTCCTCAAAGACCTCTTGAACCGGAAGAAAGCATTGCCCCAGGTAGAGACAATTGCTCTCACAGAAAGGTGTAGTGCACCTCAATTGAGCAATTCTCCACCTAAACTAGGTGACCCCGGTAGTTTCAGCATCCCATGTACCATAGGCGCCCTTAATATAGATAATGCTTTATGTGACCTCGGCGCTAGTGTGAGTGTCCTACCCCTATCTCTAGCTAAGAAAGTCGGATTGACTCAGTTTAAAAGCTCGAATATGACCATTCAAATGGCGGATAGGACCATTTCACGACCATTAGGGGTGCTAGAGGACGTCCCAGTACAGATTGGAGGGTTCTTTATACCAGTAGACTTTGTGGTGTTAGACATTCCCGAGGATGCTAACATCCCCATCATTTTAGGGAGACCCTTCTTACATACGACTGGCGCAATAATCGATGTTGGTAAACGAACTTTAACCTTTAAGGTGGGGGGTGAACTCCTTGTGTTTAAACCTTCAGCTACATCCCGTTCCCCCTTGGTTGTTCAGTCTGATTCGTTGATTAAGGAACAGTACCAGCCAGTTCAGACCCCCACAGACCTGACACAGACCACCACAGGCCAGAACAAGGGCCAAAATGGCCAGAGCACACTCACACCGATCGGTGAGGTACCCCCCACCGATCGTCATACCACCCACACCGATCGTCATCAAGGGTCCCACCGATCGGTGGTAGGCCTGAAAACCCCTTTGAGCTGTGTAGTGGAGTCTAGCTGTGTTATTACTGATTTTATGGCTCCGTCTCACTGTTCTGGAGACCTTGTGGAGTCTGTTTGCTCTGTCCCATCTTTCGCAGGTCGCAATTTGAGTAGCTATTCGAATGGATTCGAGGGAAAGAGCTTGAGAGAAGAGCCGATGTGTGAGATGCCGCGCAATTTCTGGAGTCATCGCCCTTCTTATAATACACCATGGCAACTTGCAGTTCTCCAAGATGATTTTGGAGATACTTATGATGGAGGGTCATACAGCGACCCGATTATTTGACATATACTTAGACTTTGAGACATTTTTTTTGTTTTTAGTTGGACTATTTTTCATTTTGAACAATTTTGTTTTTTTGGTTTGTTTTAGTTTTGGACAATTTGCAATTTGTAACTTTGAACATTGTGTGAGATGAGAGCGAGAGAGACATTTTTCCTCCTGTTTTGTAATGCTACAGGTAATGACGGAGCCGTCTAGCTGATGATAGCTCGGGATGGTGAGGACCTGTTCACCAATCAGCGCCTCGCTTTGACCTGGTTTGGGGGAATTTTTTGCTCATTCTGTAAGTCTACCTTCTCCACTTTCACTCTCGCATGCATTCCCCATTCCCCTTTTACCACCTTTGCACCGATTTTCGTCCATTGAGGACAATGACGAGTTTGGTTTGGGGGAGGGTTTTGGTTGTATACTTCATTCATATGCGCTTCATTCATATGTACTATAAGCAGTTATAAGCAGTTGCATGTTCATATGTGAAAATAAAATTTTTAAGAACTGCTTATGTGTGTGTAATGGTTCGAGATGTGCAAAACGACGATGAAGATATATACACTTAGCTTAATTCATCTCAACTGTGGCCTAACTTATATGATATGACATATTGAGATTAGATTGGATTAACGAGTCTAACATGTCTAAATTGACTTGTTTGATGTGAATCTACTTTGTATCGAAATGCTTCTCAATGACGTACTGTAATTCTTAACCTGTATGCTCGTGCTTGATTCATAAGTGTGAATATTGACTCGTTGTAGTTTCCGAAGGTATGCACTCTAGGTCCGCGGACCGGGCATTCACTTAAATTTGAACTCCACTTAGCCAAATTGCCTTGATTCGTCCCTTTAGATGTAGGATCCACTCTTTATTGACCACGTTTCACAAGACTATATTGACTACCTTGGTTACAACCTTACAAATTATGAACTACATCGTAAAAACATCCTACCCAGACTGTAATGGTTGCGTATAGGAGAGTTATGTCACGAAAACGTGTCAAATGAAGAAAAGGGCCTGATTTTTGAAGTTTTTGAGCTGATACCTATCGGTGTGGCCTAGTACACCGATCGGTGAAGGTAGTATGACGATCGGTGGGCCCCTGTTTTTGGCCTGTTTCAGTGTTATATGAATGTCTGGAGAATAATTCAGCTTCATAGCAAGTTATACAGCAAGATTAGTGATCGAAAGTTGAGTTTCCAAACAATAAAGTGAAGTACTGAGATCTATTGTGAAGGTAGCAGTTCCAAAATGGTGCTATCATTACGTGAATGTGAATTCCTATTGTGTGAAGTGCAATTACCGAAGTTATGATAATGTCAAGAGATTCGAATTTTTGCCTATGATCGGTATTGGTTAATGTTATGGTCGTCTGGGTCTTTTCATTAGTGGTAGCGCAACCACCAGTTTTTTGAGCCCCACACTCCCATACGCGTTAGCACGCACCCATCTTTCACCTATTGAACATAGCCCCATTACAACCTTGTGCCCAGCATACCTTGAGAACTTTTAGTACTACGAGTATTATTTACGAACTTGAATCATGTTATTGAGTGTGCTTGTTGAGTCTCTACTTTTGAGCTCGTTTGCAAAGTCTTGCGTTATTCATGAAGAACATTGAAATTTAGGCATGTATAAGACCTGTTTTGAAGGTCGACTCTTGTGCACTTGTTCTTATCTATTTGTGAAAGCCATAGTTTGGATGAACAGAAAGCATGAGTGTCCAGAGTCGTTCTCTCTTACCGTGGTCATTAAGTGTGCTTTGGTTTATGTTTACTTGAGGACAAGTAAAGGTTTGGTTTGGGGGAGTTTGATGTGCATATTTTATATGCACATTTACACACTTATTCGCCCCCATTTCAGTCTTACTTATGGCTCATTTGAGCCGATTTCATGTCATATCCCTCGCCTATGCTACTTTGGTATGTTTTGTTCCTCAATTGCAGGTTTAGGACTTCTCGGGGTGCTTTTGGATGCATTTTGGATAGTTTGAAGGGAAATAGATTGAGTTCTAGATATGTGATTGAGGCGATTCAAGTTGGATAAGATAGATCTCTTTCTTAGCTTCAGAATGAGACCAAGAACGCCAAAATCCGCCAAGTAACGAAGAAATGGCGGACGTTTTAAGTTCAGTGCGCGGTGCAGGAATTTAACAGTGCCACCGATCGGTGATGCCTCCCACCGATCGTCCAAGGGCCAATTGGCCTACCACCGATCGTCAGAGACATCCTGGGGGCCCCTTTCCACTTCTTCCTAAGCCTTGTGGACACTTCATACAAGCCCACCTATGTTGGGAGCCCACATCTACCTTGAACTATCAAATGAAGACCTATAGAGGACAATTCAAGCCCACACCTATCGTCAAGACCCATCCACCGATCGTCAGAGGCCAATGAACAAGCCCACCGATCGGTGGGAGCCTAGAGGGATGGTCCAACTACCTCTCTAATCCACGGGGCACGCTTTGTTGGGGAAGGGACTCGAGCTTATCGAAGCCCAAGCCACTAGGACGCGAGATCGGGCCCAAATCAGAGAAAACCTAACTCTATATGAAGGAGAAGTGAAGAGAGTGAGGAGGTATCTCTCCCGAGACGCAAGATCCCTTGTCACGGATCGAGTTTCCGCTCTAAAACACCATTTTAGATTATTGTTTTACATTTTAGTCGATTGGTTTTAAGTTTTCGTTCGTTTGTGTACCTCCGCCTATCGTCGGGACACTCTCCGCCGATCGGCATAGCCTTGTATTCAGACCTATTTCAGGTTTCTTTGTTTCGCATTTAGTTATTTCGTTCGTTTATTGTTTCCACGTTGCTTTGCTATGATGTCTTATGCTAATACAGTAGTTCATATGTTTAGATCTATTTCACCTATGAGTAGCTAAATTCCATACTAGGGTAGGGACGAATCGATATTGATTAGGGCAATGACTTGTTAATTAAACTGTTTTGGCTCGCCTCTTTGATTGTTTCATCACGTAAGTTAGTTAGCTGCCGCTCTCTACCCTACGCCGGAGCACAACCCTATGAGACCGACCAAGTAATTAGGGCACAGGCTGTCAATCTCAAATAGGCGGTGACTGTTGAGACCTACAAAGTAATATAGTTACCACCCGAGACCGATGCATTACCTTGACATCCATTTCCCGACTCAATATCGACAGTCCCGACACACCCTAGTTTCTTTCTCTATTGATTTTACATTTCCTTTCATTAAGCATTTGTTGGTTATTAAGCTTTGGTCTTTTGTTTATCATTTAGATTTTGTTTCTCTCTAAACTCAACCCCTCAAAACTGTAAACACCATAGAATTGAACACTAGACACCCTACATCCGTTTAAACTATAGTCCTCCCTGTGAATTCGACACCCGACTTACCACTAGCTTCATTAGCTAGTATTGTTGGCTTATAAATATTGTTTGATAGCGGACTTAGAACGACATAAATCTCGCCTATCACAATCAAAACTCATCGAGCTCGTTCAATTGCATAAGTCGTTTCTCGCTCGCCAGTGAGGGATCCATATTAAGATCTTTAATAGCCCACATAGCCTTATACTCAAGTTCAACCGGTAGATGACACGCCTTGCCATAGACTAACTGGTATGGAGAAGCACCGATTGGAGTCTTAAAGGCAGTTCTGTAAGCCCATAAGGTGTTATCGAGCTTACGACTCCAATCCTTCCTGGATTTACTCACAACTTTCTCAAGGATAGACTTAATCTCCCTATTAGAAACCTCTACCTGACCACTTGTCTGCGGATGATAACTTAACCCCCGACGATGTGTAACGCCATATTTCTTCAATAAAGTGTTAAGATGACGTTCATTGAAATGCTTTCCTCCATCGCTAATGAGAGCACGAGGAACCCCAAATCGTGGGAAAATGATCTTCTGAAACAGTTTAACAACTGCTTTGGCATCACAAGTGGGAGTGGCAATGGCTTCCACCCATTTGGAGACATAGTCTACTGCTACTAGAATATATTGATTACCATGGGAAGATGGGAATGGCCCTT
This sequence comes from Heliosperma pusillum, assembly GCA_022085475.1. Classification (NCBI taxonomy): domain Eukaryota; kingdom Viridiplantae; phylum Streptophyta; class Magnoliopsida; order Caryophyllales; family Caryophyllaceae; genus Heliosperma; species Heliosperma pusillum. The sequence continues at coordinate 9,222 of JAIUZE010009706.1, read as the reverse complement.
GGTAGTCAATACCCCAAACATCGAATATCTCAACTTCCAAAATACCCGTTTGAGGCATCTCATGCCTTTGCGAAATATTACCCGTCCGTTGACATGCGTCACAAGAACGGACAAAAGTAGTAGCATCCTTGAGAATAGTCAGCCAATAAAAACCCGACTGCATAACCTTAGCAAATGTCCTCGAGGGACCATGATGACCGCCATATGAGGAAGAGTGACAATGAGAAAGGATGGCATGTACCTCACCCTCAAGAATACATCGTCGATAAATGCCGTCGGCACATTCCCGGAATAGATAAGGATCATCCCAAAAATACCTCTTGACATCGTGTTGAAACCTCTTCTTTTGCTGATAAGATTGACCCGCAAGCATAATTCCCCCAACCAAAAAGTTGGAATAATCGGCAAACCACGGAGTCTCCATGGTAATGGCAAGGAGATGATCATCAGCAAACGAATCATCAATGGGGATGGAATCTCCCCCATCAAACTTTAAACGAGACAGATGGTCAACAACCACATTCTCTGCACCTGACTTATCCCGGATCTCCAAATCAAATTCTTGTAATAACAAGATCCAACGAATAACACGAGGTTTGGCTTCCTTCTTAGCCAACAAGTACTTCAGTGCTGCATGGTCAGTGTAGACTATCCCCTTAGAACCACAAGATAGGCTCTAAACTTATCCAAAGCAAAGACAACCGCAAGTAACTCTTTTTCAGTGGTAGCATGGTTAACTTGCGCATCATCCAAAGTCTTACTAGCATAGTAAATTGCATGTAGCACCTTATCTTTCCTTTGCCCCAAATCAACCCCAACTGCATAGTCACTGGCATCACACATTATCTCAAACGGCAATGTCTAATCAGGAGACTGGATAATAGGAGATGAGATTAGAGCTTGTTTAATCCTGTCAAAAGACTTAACACACAATTCAGTAAATACAAACGGGGCATCCTTAAGGAGAAGCTTAGTCATTGGTTAAGCAATCTTTGAAAAATCCTTAATAAAACGGCGATAGAACCCCGCATGACCAAGGAAACGTCTAACACTTTTAACATTCACCGGGTACGGTAATTGCTCGACCACTTCCACTTTAGCCTTATCCACTTGGATGCCTCGTCCAGACACCAAATGACCAAGTACCACCCCTTCAGTTACCATGAAGTGGCATTTTTCCCAGTTTAACACAAGATTGCTTTTCTCACAACGTTGTAAGACTTTAGTCAGATTAGCTAAACAACTATCAAAATCGGTCTCATAAACACTGAAATTATCCATAAAGACCTCCATAATAGACTCGATATAGTCAGAAAAAATAGCCATCATACAACGTTGAAAGGTGGCGGGGGCATTACATAACCCAAAAGGCATTCTTCGGTAAGGAAAGACACCATAAGGGCTTATAAAGGTAGTCTTTTCCTGATCGTCAGGATGAATGGGGATCTGAAAGAATCCCGAGTAGCCGTCTAGATAACAAAAATATTTATGACACGGTAGACGCTCTAACATTTGGTCAATATAGGGAAGAGGGAAGTGGTCTTTCCTAGTAGCTACATTTAGCCTTCTATGGTCAATACACATCCTCCACCATGTCACTAGTCTAGTAGATATGAGCTCGTTTTTCTCATTAGTGATGACCGTAGTCCCTCCCTTCTTAGGAAATACCTGAACAGGACTGACCCACTTTGAGTCAGAAATAACATATATGATTTCTGCATCTAACAATTTCTGCACCTCTTTTCTAACTACCTCTTGCATAGTGGGGTTCAAACGACGCTGACCCTGCCTACAAGGTTTATGGTCTTCTTAAAAGTGGATACGGTGCATACAAAAGTCATGACTAATACCTTGCAAATCGGCAATGCTATAACCTATAACCTTTTTATGTCTTTTTAAAACCACCAACAAATCAGTAAGTTGGCTTTCGGATCGGTGAGCACTGACAATTACAGGATTCATCTCATGGGAATCAAGAAAAACATATTTAAGATGAGAGAGAAGGGGTTTAAGTTTAGGTTTCTTTACCTCGGTAACCTTAGGGGGGTTACCTAAGCTATAAACCTTCTGTAACTTGCAGTCCTCTCCTCTCAGCAGTTTTTCCATCTCAACTACCTCTTCACTCCGTGAGCTTCCAGCTTCAGCAGTGCTGGAAATTAAGGCGATCTCCAAAGGATCCCTATTCAAACACAAAGAAAGACAGTCATCAATAGTTAAATCCACAATATCGACTCTATGAGATGTCTCTTCTAACATGTGGTGTTTCATTGCATTATCTAAATTGAAAGTGATTGTGTCATCCCCCACTGTTAGTGTAAGTCTCCCATTCTTAACATCTATAACCGCCCCCGCAGTATGGAGGAATGGTCGTCCCAAGATGATAGGAATTTGGGTGTCCTCAGCCATATCTAAGACAACAAAGTCAACTGGTATGAAAAACTTCCCTACTCTAACCGGTACGTCTTCTAAAATTCTTAAAGGGTGTTTAATAGAACGGTCGGCCATTTGTAAGGTCATGGTTGAAACAGTAAGTTGACCCATATTAAGCTTTTTGCATATAGAAAATGGCATTACACTAACACTAGCCCCTAGATCACAAAGGGCTTTATCAATGGCTAAGCAACCTATATTACAAGGAATAGAAAAACTCCCTGGATCCTTTAGCTTAGGTGAGGATCTGGATTGCAACACAACACTTCATTCCTCAGTAAATGCAACCGTCTCCACTTCATTAAAAGACCGCTTCCTTGTCAATATATCTTTCATAAACTTTGCATAAGCCGGCACTTGAGTGATCAACTCGGTAAATGGTACACTCACTTGCAAATTATTGACCACCTCCATAAACCTCCCAAACTGTTTATCGAGCTTGGATTTATGTTGGCGGTGTGGAAAAGGAAGTGTAATGGAAATTGGCTCGGCTTCCTTTGCTTTTGAGGATGAATTAGAGGACTTACCAGCCTGATCATAGGTTGCTCGATCGAGTAAAGGGGTTGCTCGATCGAGTTTTTCAACATAGGAACTTTCAAGAACTTGTCGAGCAGAAATTTCAGAATTTCTCAGGGTTGCTCGATCGAGCAGAGGGGTGTTGCTCGATCAAGCAACCTCCTTTTCAGCCCCTTTTTTCGCTGTTTTTCGAACTTTGACCAGCAACTTCCATACGTTCATCGGTTTCTTTCCCTTTCATTTCAGGCCCTTTGTAATGGGTCCCACTCCTCAAAGTCATAGCATTGGCTTGTTCATGTGGAGGGTGTCCTTGAGGAGGAATATTACCTGGTTGTTTGTGTGGATTTTAACTTGCCAATTGGGCAAATTTGAGTATCAATCATCTTGTTATGAGCGAGTAATTTTGAGATCTGAGCATCTTGCTTTTGTTATATCATGAGACTTTGCTGCAACATGGCTTTCAATTCCGCCATATCATTACTTGGAGGTGGTGGAGGTGGAGCTTGTTGAAAGTTTTGGCCTCCTTGATTGGAACGGTTATAGTTACCTTGGGAATTGCGATTTTAGGGAATCACATAAGAGGAACCTTGTTGTTGATGTGGCGGTGGGGTAGGATTGAGAACATTCTGACTTCGGTAAGAGAAATTCGGATGCTCTTTCGTCCTTTCATTGTAAAAGTTAGAGTAAGGTGTACCTTGCTTAAAGGATTGAAAGGCAAGTACTTGCTCAACCGTACTCATACACTCAACTGCATTATACCCCATAGTACCACATCTTTCACAGGTTGGCTATTGTTGAAACATGACATGAACCGTTTGTTTATTTTCCAAGAATTTTGAGTTTTGTAATTCGGCAATTTTAGCAGTTAATGCCTCAAACTGAGCTTCAACGGCATTGTCCAAACCTCCTCTCCTCACATTACCCCTGGGATTTCCATACTCAGCAGTGTGAGTAGCCATCTCATCAATCAACTTCCAAGCATTAGCATCAGTAGTGTTATTTTGGAATCTTCCATTAGCAGCAGAATCTAGCAATGTTCTCTGATCATCATATAACCCATTGTAAAACTGGTTGCATAGGAACCAAGTATCAAAACCATGATGTGGAACAGACTTGACAAGTTTTTTTGAAGCGAACCCATGCCTCATTGAAGTTCTCAGTGGGACTTTGTTTGAAACTTGTGATTTGGCTTCGAATGACATTGGTTTTCTGTGGCAGAAAATATCTTTTATAGAATGCAAGAGTCAAAGAATTCCAATCGGTGATGCCAAGTGCATCCATATCTAACTCACTCAACCAATCTTCTGCCCCGTCTCGTAGTGAAAAGGGAAATAACACCAACTTGATCTGATCTTGTGTTACCCCACCCGTTAAAGAAATAGAGCAACAGTAATTGGTGAATTTCTCCATATGCTTAGAAGGATCCTCAGTGGGGCTTCCTCCAAACATGTTTCGCTCCATCAAAGAGATATAAGATGGACGAATCTCAAAAGTGCTATTACCCGTAGTAGGCAGTTTAAAGCCCTTGGGAATAGATACAACGGTAGGCTCTGAATGGCTGGCTAGAGTAGGCATGGTTGTAGTGGGTGCAGAAATATGTGTATCCTCTTTTAAGGATGGTTTTTCTGCGACGAATTCGGCGTAAACTGTGTCAAGCGTACTCAAGTCTTCCGCTTCTTGAATTTCCTTCCAAAAGTTTTGTCTAGCTCGGAGAGTCTTCTCTGGTTCGGAATCGTAGGGTAGGAGATCGGACATAGAACACCTGGGCATAAAAAAAACTAAAGAAAAGGATAAGAACGGTCTCAAGGAACTTAGGTTCCCTGAGACGAAGAAAAAGACAAACTAAGTAGAAACAAACAGAAAAATTTTGCGTCCCCGGCAACGGCGCCAAATTTGTTAAGGGTAAAGTCGCGTCACCTTAATCAAAGTAAACCTAAATCACAACTAACTAATAGTCAGCGGTAAGCAAGGTATCGAATCCACATGGAGGCGGTAGTATTCTAATCTGTTAAATCAGGTTTGTCTCTATAGTAACAATTTCGGGGTTTTGAGATTGTGTTTCTAGTCTAAAAGCAATCAATAACAATAACTAATAGCAAACAATAACAACTAATAATAAAAGGTTGAAAACAATAAGATTATATGTCTAGGGTCTCGGGTTCACTAGGATTATTGTTCAGGGGTAAGGATGTAGTCAACTATCATGCAATAAAGTTATCTAAGGTCACAAGATCGGTCGATTCAATTATGCCCTTTAGATCTACCATCTAACATGCGATCGCTATCATTAAACGAGTTCTATTAAATTATCGTAGCCTATCTTAGTCTTAACCCGGCCGGTGTCAATCCTAATTTGCGAGACTAGTTAATTAATCCTGGCCAGTAATCAAACAATTAGAATTAAAACGATAATCAAACGATAACCATGCAATTGCAATTCAATTAATTAATCTACCCCTTTAAACAATCCTAGATCCCCTTTTCAACCCCAGAAAGGAAATTAGCTACTCATAACGATATTAATAACAACAATATTAAATAAAGTAAACATGATTAGCAACAATGAAAGGATGAACAAAGAATAATTAAAGAACAAGAAGATAATTAACTGAATAACAAAGGAAGATTAAAGAAACTGATTACAAGCTTGATCTAAAGACAATAGTGTTGATGAATAAAATCCAGAGGCAAAGCAAAGAAAATTAGGGTTTCTAATATTAAAGCATAGCTAATTGTGAAAGACGAGCTTTCCATTTAGAATACAAATCTAATTAATTAGGTTAAACTAGTTTAGGAAAATACTAAAACCGTCGAAAAACTAGGTTGCTCGATCGAGCAACCATCACCGCGACTCGATCGAGCAAGGCCTTCTGCTCGGTCGAGCATCCTTCATTTAGGCTCGTTTCTTCGTTTTCCTTCGTTTCTTCTTTTTCGTTCTCGATTTACATGCCTAACCTTCTACGATCTGACTCCGCCATGCTTCATATCTACTCAAAAGCTCCAAATGCATCCAATCTGCATTAAAACATAATAGAAGCGGCAGAATCGATATTCTAGCTAAAATAGCATAGAAATAAGCTAGGAAAGACGGTAAATCGAGTTATATGTGTCTAAGGGAAGCATAAAACATGTATATAAATAATGATCATCATTTATCATGCCGATGTAGTGCGAGAAGAGGTGTGGGGGTGAGGGAACGTCATCCCGGAGGTGAGTTTAAACAAATCACGAAAATGTGGAAAGCAGACCTGGTTTGGATCGTCAGTGATGGGCTAAGATGTAGTTCCACCACCGGCGGTTGTGGTGGGAGGGTAAGAGGAGGTGCAATATGTGGGGTTAAGCAGTATATGAGTTTGATTTGGGTTTTTTTTTGTGTGGTTTTCTTTCTCTAGTCTTTTTCACTAAAGTAAACTTCAAACACTGAATTGATTTACTATTCTCTTGGATCCTCTACCTCTATAACTTAAGGTGATAAGTAGTAGTCAAGAGAAGCACATAAGGTAACATCAAACTAGCATGCCTTTTTACTAAAGCTACGTAATAAATCATGTGAAAGTCGTTTCGCATATGACCAACTTCTCATTACCGTTACAACATCCCTAATATGGATATATTCCATAATCAACGACAAAGGTGCAAGAAGTGTATTGGGCTTGTAGTAATACTTATAGTTTTACAGCTGCCATCAAAAAGGTGAAAGAGTAGTAATGTGTAGGAAGATGTCCCATACCCCATTTGTACACTCACCAGTGTGAAAACATACAAATCAAAACACTACCAATTGATAAATAAAGAATGAGAGATGAACCATAGGTGAAAATTCAATTGCAAAACACCCTTGCAAATTGAGAGCCGCCATAATTAACCAAATGGTAGGATGCCAATCGCATACCCTATACCATTAATTTAGACTGGCTAGACCTCAAGCGACATCTTCATTTCGAGACAAAATAATTATCCGCATGCCATCAAGGCACGACAACCCTTATGTTGAATTGTTGACTCGTCCCCACTTACTCCAATTAGGTCATTTAGAAGTAATTCACATGGAGAAAAATAATCGGAAAATTCCCACGATACCGTTGAACTTTGATAGTTTGCCCGAAATACCCAAATTTTTGACCCAAGAAACTTTGATTGGTCATAACTTAGGATTACAAACTCGGAAAATGACATTTTTTTTTTCAAATTGTTGATTTTTCCGAGACCTACGATTTGAAAAAAATTAGACGTATTTGGATCCCGTGGTTAGGAGGTTTTGTATGTCAAAGTTTTTTTCACTGAACAAACTTTGTGTGGCCATATCTCTTATTCACGAGTTCCGAACTCACCAATTTGTTTTTCAAATCGTAGTTCTCGGAAAGATGAAAAATTCGAAAATGCTAACCCAAACTCAAGACAAACTACGTAGGTTCAATTAATTTGGAAAACCACACATAATTTAGGTATTAACTATTAGGTATGACGAATTGTAATGTCTATGTATAGATTTTGAAGCAAAACTAAAAAACGTGGGCGGTGATAATGCCACTACCATTTTGGTTAATGTCACTCAATTACAAACCAATTATATCATTCACCCTCTCACAATTTGAGTGACATTAACAAAAACAGTAGTTGCGTTATCATTACTCAAAAAACGTACCCCCTTAATTCTTTGAAATTGCCCCATATAATTATACTCTGCATAAATCTTAAAAAGTTCGACAATTCCAAAGAACCGGAGGTAGTATAAAATAATGAAAAGTGAGTTGAGAGGCTATAATTTCTGCCTAAGTTAAACCAAGTAAATGGTTTCTTCTTAAAAAAAAAAAACAGCCCACGGTATCCTTGAACTTTGACATTTTGCTCGAACCCGAAAAACCTTAAGTGACCATAACTCGTGTTTACAAACTTGGAAAATGACAATTTTTTTTTTCAAATCGTTCATCTTTCCGAGAACTACGATTTGAATTGGTGAGTTCCGAACTCGTGACCAAGAGATATGGCCACTCAAAGTTTGTTCGGTGAAAAAAAACTTTGACATACAAAAACTCCTAGCCACGATAATCAAATACGCCTATTTTTTTTTTTCCAAACCGGGTAGGTCTTGGAAAGATGAACGATTTGAAAACAAATCGTCATTTTGCGAGTTTTTAAATACGAGTTATGACCACTTAATATTTTTCGGGTAAAAAATTTGGGTATTTCGGACAAATTGTCAAAATTCGGGAGTACTGTGGGATTTTTACGAAAAATAAATCATTAGCTTAAGATATAAATTTTTCCATTTGGATTTTCCTTTAAGTCTTAAAAAAAAATTAAAATTTTTCATTTACGAGCTAGTCATGTGTTGCAATATCTCACTGTAAGACACTTTAATTCTATAATTTTTTTTGTGAAAGGAATCTATTAAAATCAGAATGCCTAGTAAATGACATAAATCTCGTCTCATGAATCTATGCATAGGTATGCTACGGACAATCTCTTTGTATTCTCCGAATCTTCTTCTCTCACAAATCGATGAAATAATATATTTTAGCCACTTGTAACTACCATCCATACGACTGAGCAAAATATAATGTATTTTATTTGTTTATAAGAAGGGAAGGTTGAAGTAGAGGTATTCACTAGGTCGGGTTAAGAGGTTGCAGCCTGAAAATGAGACCAGACTGGGGCAGGCTAGTGTCATTCCAACTTCTTCCAGCCCGAGCTTAGCCCACTGAGTAGCGGGTTAGTGTCAGGTCGGGCCTCCTTTGCGTCTTACTCTCTCTTATTCTCAATAACCTTCCATATTCCCCTTATGCACAAAATTTAAGGAAACACACTACCCACCATACGATTAAATTTGGACCACACAAACACACTACCCCAACATACAATTAAATTTGGACCATACAAACATCTACCAAAAATCTTTCTTTATTAAAGCAACAACCAATGATCCTAGGTGTCAAGCATACCATAAAAGTAGGAACTTTGAAAAGTCAACTTCTTTTAGAAATTATTTTCATTCATTCAAAATACATGACATAAAATGGACAACTTAATACAAAATAAATTACGATTATAATTACAAAATTATTGTATATTTATTATCTACATGAATTTTAAAGTAGGATAATTTATATCGCTAATGGCATAAAATTATTTACATTAATTTAAAAGTAGGATAATTTATATCACAAATTATCTACGTATAAATTAGTTAGCTAAAATAATATTACTAATGACACTAAAGTTATATCCCAGGTGACAGGTAACGAGTTAGAATTATAATTTTGAGTTAGGGTCTCC
>JAIUZE010009705.1:0-15636 GCA_022085475.1 Heliosperma pusillum | reverse complement strand
AACCCATTATCTTGAGGATTAGTAACCTCCGTAGTTTTGCTAATGTGACTATTTGTATTTAAGGCTTCGAGCATAGTAGTGATCAAATTAAGGATATTATGGCGTATTAAAGAATCCTTATAACCGATAATGGATCGTGGATTTTCCCTTGTTGTGAGACTTTGGATGAGACTAGTTGGTTCTTAGATAATAATGTTTGGTTGCGTGGATTGTGTTTTGATTTTCGAGGATGAGAAAGTTCATTGTAAATTTAGGATAATGAGTTTGAAGTAAATTGAATTAAAGGATTTCATGGTAAGTCCTTTACTTTGTGGTTGTTAGCGATCATGTTTCCATAGATAAACATTTTGTTGGTAGTTTCTAGTAAGAGTTTTGATGAAACTAAGAAGATTAGAGTGCGTAATAAATCTTTCATTTGGATTGTTAGTTGTGGAGTCTACCGTGCCGATGGACCTTAGTAGATTCTAATTGATTCGAATAATTGGGATTTGTTACTCGAAGTTTCGTGATTATGGAATATTTTTGTAGGAATTCCGATGATTGAAAATGATGAGTTGCAAATTGGGTAAATTGCATTCTCTTGAGGAATTGGTTTATTAGTAGAGTTAGTGATGTCGAATTCTTGTAGATCTTCCTGCCAGCATCATCGTGATTCTTCCTTTCCCAAAGAGTTCGATTTGTTTCGTTTTTGCGTGTTTTGTATATCTTGTTACCCTGAATGGTGTGTGAATTGTACGAGTCGCTCTATGTACGTGTAATGTCCTGTTATTTGATTTTATCTTTGATAAAACCTTCAAATTTCCATATTATATTTCTAATTTAACGTTTCAAAGAAGTTTAAAGATGGTTTGTGTACCCTCTTTTTGGAGAAAATGGATTTCTTTTGCTTTGATATTTGGATTTTACGTTTGGTTGGATGTTTGCACTTGTTATTGGAGACGTCTGATAACTAGTCCTGCACTTACAAACGTTGTTTTGAATTTCGATTTCACTATTTCGACATTGCTTTGATTTGGATAACTAGAGTACTCGTTCGCGACGGGCACTCCTGCGATCCGTAAATAAAGTTTCGCACTTATGAAAAATTTCCTTAAATCGTTTTCGAGAAGGACATCATTTCATAAATGTTTTTCATTATAAAGTTTTCGTATTAATTTTGAAAACCGATTCTTTGTTGGAGTAAGTGTCTTCCACAATAGTGCGCCACATAATAAATCTTATTATGGAATATAATTGGGATAATTATTGACTATATATATGATTAGTCAGTTGATTAACGTAAATCAATAACGGTTGGCTAACTAGAGTTTGACGTTATTGTCGTTTGACGGCGGTGATCAACTGATCCCTTTCGGTCACACCTAAAGGATGAAATCCAAATAGTAACTAATTATTTGTATACGATACAGTTAATTAGTACATTACATATATTCGATATGTACGAGAGTTAATTGTTAGAAATTGAGTTAAGAACTCAAATTCGATTAAGCTTATTTTTCAATTATGCGATAATTGACTAATAAATTTATATCTTATTTTAATACGATTAAATAAGATTTAACTTAGTAATTAATCGTTAAATTACTAAATTAGTTGAGGTTTTGAGATAGAGGTAATTAGTTAATTATTTTTACAAGGAGTTGTAAAATAAATTAACTAAGCATTGTGGGACCCATTATATATTGATATAATGGTAAAATATTACTTAAAATGTTAAGTACATATTATTTTTTTAATTGAGTCATATAATTATTATATGATCAAATTAACACTTAATTATACAAGATAATTAACCATATGATCAATAAGTATTTGTGAGACAAATATCAAAAATCAAAATGGACCAAACTAGGCCATAATGGACCGGTTTTGGTAGTAGTTACATGGTTATGATTTTGTTCTTATTTTTACTATTTAGTTACTTATGAAAGTGACATAACAAGTAGAAATAATCATCATATATACTACAACACTCCACTCTAATGCATGTGACAAAATTGAGCAAAATAATAGTCCATATTTGGACTATGACATCCGGCCAAATGGCCTTAAGAATGAACAAATGTTGTTCATTTTATTATTCACTTGATTTTTGTTCAATTGTCATACTTCTTTCTAAAATCCTTCTTCTCACTAAAACTCTCATATACTAATATTTACTAAGTATTACTAATGTAGTAATATAGTCATAATATTAGTAGTATTATATCTATCTTATTATCTAGTTAATAATAAGGGTAGATTATTTGGTGTCATCTTGGTGCAACTTGACGGAGGTCTTCTTGTTTGGAGATTTCTTGTGTTCATCCATATTTATAGCTCAAGAACAACAAGAAGGAGTTCTTGTTGTGCCCATATAATTTCCATATCAATGTGAGGAAATTTCTTCTTTTATGTAAATGTCTTTATATTTGCATGCTTGTTACATAGATCATTATAAACTAAATTAATAAGTAATTTAGTAAATAATTAGAGGAGTCTAATTAAGGTCTATGGACTTTCAATTGGTATCAGAGCTAGCTTGTAGCATGCATGTTCATTTTGGACATTTTTGTTAAAGTTATAAGATAACTAATAAATCAAAGATTTTGAGTTAAAATACGATTCTGACGAAATTTTTTGGTGCATGTATACCTACTGACCTCAAAATGTGTGTGGTCAAATTTCGTGATTTTAGGGATTAATTTGCTATTTATTTTGATTTTTGGCGTTTAAACCGAGTTAACATGCTTTTTATGAGTTAAAAGTTAACTAAAAATAGTTTCATGTTGATTCTGGCCATGAAATTTTAATATGATCTCACATGAATTTCTTACATATTGTATGTAAAATTTCGTGAATTTTACTTATGTATTTCATGTTCATTGATTTTTATACGATAAAAGTCGATAATATGAGATTATAATGTTCATAAAATTGAAACGTCCATTTCTGGTCTTAAAATTTTTTTTGTACATTTAACATTCTGATGTTGATACTCTTGGTGAAATTTCATAATTTGTTTCACTGTTTTACTATATCTAATGTTTTTATTTGATAAAACCATTAAATACAAAGCTATTTGTTCATAAAATTAATTTAAATTTTTGAGCAAATATTTTTTTATTTTTATAGTTCCTGGAATTGTTCCAGAATGTACAAAATTTTTGGTTTCAATTTTTATGATGTTTATATTTTATTTTGGTTTTATTTCATAACCGTTATGATTAAACCATAATATTTAGCAAATGAAATCAAATCGATTTAATTAATGACCAACAAAAATAGTAGTGACTAATTTTGAGTTCTAAAACAGGTTAGTTAATTAGTTTGAATTTAAATGCGATTTAAATGTTGATATTGATTTTTAATGGTTAAAAATCAATGAATCCCGGAAGAAATCGAGCTACAATGAGCATGAATTGAACTTAGGACGATTTTGGCATGAATTTTGCAGCAATTTATTTGATTTATGTTTGAATGAATGAATGTCATTTATTTAATAATTTATGCAAATTTTGTACCTAGTATGGCCTAGTTAATTTTTATCGTTATTACCCGTAATGTAAGGGAATAACGTTTTGGTTGTAATTTTATTGCGATCTCGTATCGCCGGTTTGTATAATTTAATAATTTTTTTTTATAGTATAAATGTATAATAGGAATTTGTATATTTGTATATTTGTAATTATTTTTTTGAAGACCGGTGACTCCCTCAAGACGGTGCCATTTTGGAAGGTGTTCCAAGTGAAGAGGCAAGGGACCAAGGAGTTGGTTTCCGAATTTGTAACTATATAGTTAATTTTGATTAGCTAGGTGGCCATACTAGGATTTTATTGTTGCTTGATTGCTTGCTTTATTTTCGCTCATGCCAAAATCGTCACACATGCATTTTATTTACCGTTATTGTCAATTCAACGTTATTCACACTTCACCGACTTAGTTCGCTTATAGGGAATTAATAACAAAATTGACAAGACCTCTCACATAACTTAAAAATTGAGATTTAGCCTTACCAATTAGTAACACCTATGAACCCCGTGTTTATTAGGGCTACCACGCTCGTGGGTCCCTTTTTACCTCGGGTAAGTAGGGTGATGCGATCACAAGCCAAAATTGGATTGGACTCAACGAGATAAGCGTTATCTTGGGACTAGGAGATGGATTTAGTCGAAATCCGTCAACCAAGAGTTCTAAGTGTAGAATTGGTCAAGTATTGACTTACCATTTTTAGATAAAGGTAGCATGCGATGACTATTTTTGTCTAAAGATGGGTCTTGGAATCACTTATATAATTTCGTGAGGGGTCATTATATGAATGACTTGTTTAAAATTGTTTTTACAAGTAAATTATATATAAGCAATGAATGTTTATTTTCGTTGATATTTATTTTTATTCGCGCAATGACAATTATTTTTCTTCTATGAACTTATAAATCCGTTCAATCGTGGAAAAGGGTTCCATTATTTTATACGGTAGTATATTGATTGCGATCTTCGTTTAAACCACCGTAGCTAAAGACAAAATGAATTTGATCTTTTGATCCTCATATTCACCATTGCAAATGTCTCTTATGAAGAGTAAATGAATAAGTCACACTTAGTCAAAAACGTTTTGATTTTTAGTGACGTCTTCTCATAACAATGGTACATCAATTTTTCCGCTCCAACGAAAATATTCTAATTTTTGGTATGTCGTCATAATGCTCCTTATCGAGGCTTACCTCAAAAGAGGCCAAATCAGTTGGGACGACTAGGTTAATCGATTTATTTGAAATCGTGAACAAACCAAATACCGCAATCACTTCATGAAAAGTTTATCCTTTTGAAGGTAAAACCATGAATGAAATGAAGAATAGTCTTCACAATAATTCCTATATACTTGTCTAAGTAGAGATTCATGAAAGTGAGTGGGAGCACTAAGAATGATGTTTATATTCTTAAGTGTTAAGACGAGGTTCAAGAGTAGGTTGGCTCGACTTTGACACAAGGCAAGGGAAAAAGGCAAGACTATTTTGGATAGTAAAGTCAAAACCCAAGCAAGGTGTCGAACCCAACTTTTGACGATTCTATTTTACAGTGTAGGACACAAGATAAGAATCTTCCCAAAGTTTTCTAAAGAGGTAGAAATAGGGTGTAATTTTTCACCCATAATATCTATATGATCGACATTTATTTTGCTAAATGCAAATATTTTTGGGTATTAGATATCCATTATGGTTTTCATCAATGTATTCAATGCATATAATAATGATTCGTGCGACGACTAACCATGATTAAATGTCGACGTACAAGGGAAATATAACTATTGTAGTTTTATTTCTATAGAGACATATAAAAGTTATAATGTGATCAATCTAGTTTTAGATTTAGAGGTATACTTTAATAAACGTTAATATGTAAATAACCTCTAAATTAAGAATATAGTATCCACTTAAGTGTACGACACAAGTGTTTCACTTTTTTGAATAGAACAAACGTTGTATCTTTTTATACCTATACTTGGTCAATGGTTATCCCATACCAATCAAAGGTAATTATATTCTTGACCTAAACTAGTAATTACTTGTCATATAGATTGAAAAAGGCTCAAAATGGGTGACCTATGTCTAATCTTAATTCTGGATTGTGTAGCACATTAAGAGGCTAGTATTAACAACTATCCCTAACCCATCTGATTTTGAATCTTATGGTGTGTGCGAATCTTGTATTCAAGGCCAGATGATTCGTGCCCTTTTGTTGAAAAGGAAATCGAACTAGTAAATTATTGGCCCCATTACATAAGAATACGTGTGGTCCAATAACAAACACAACCAGAGATGGTAATGATTACTTCACTTGATTTACCGACGATTTAAGTAGATATTATGTTTAATTCTACTTAATGAGGTGCTAAGAAAAATCTTTGAAAAGTTCAAAGAGCTTCAAATGAGAAGTAGTTAACCACTAGAGCATTAGATCAAGGACTTACGACTAAATCGTAACTATAAATATCTAAGTATTGACTTTGATTTTCACCAAAAGTATTGTGAAATGGTTTCACAAGTTAACTTCTCTAACATACATTATTAGATAAGGTGTTGTTTAATAGAGAAACAGAACCTTATACGATATGGTTTTGTCTTTATCCAGTCAAAATGAGCCATTTGACTAAACCTTGGGATCTTAATATGTTTGTCTGCTATTTCTTTTCCCACCATATTAAAACACATTTAAAACAGTCAGATTTCATTCCATATACGATATGGGTAGGTAACGTACCTAATTTATAAGTTTTTTGAATTAAACAAGTGCTCAATAATCCCACATTGACCACGAGAACAAAGCGTTTGTGACTCGTGATGCTGTCTTTCAATAAAAATACGATTATTTCTTGATAAGACAGAGTGGGAGAAAATGTTTCAAGAGCCACAAACTGAGCATATGGTTTGGAAAAAGTTTTCCTCATTGCTTGTTCAGTAGTTGTTTCTTCGGAACCTAGGAGGTCAGGTGGAATTTTATCGCTCCTTTATAGTGTTGAATTCTAATATGCGACTTATAAAAGACTGTTTTTAGTCCCAACTTCTTGATATGGCTTAGAGTCATAAGATTCGTAATGGACTCCATGCATGATGGTCAGGTATGTGACCTGGTAAATTTTACTTGAAGAAGTACGGCCTCTTCAATGTAAATTGATTTTTAAGATCGAAATTTGCATGGATGAACATTAAAATGTTTTCAAAGATAACTTGGTAGGCAAAGAGTTTTGCACCAACCTTAATTCGTTGATCCATTCGAACATACTTAGCGATTACAGCACATCATAATAGTATGATGCCAACTGGATCTCAAGAACCACCTTCTCGAATACGATTCTAGAAGAGGTAGTATATTTTATATTCACCTGTGGGTTCGTAGATCCTAATTATCCTAAGTTAATTTGTAAGCTTAAGAGGATGTCTCAAGTAAGCACAAAAGAGTTGGAATTAGTGTGTCAATCATGTTGCAAAATATTTCTCGATATCTCGAGGAATTATGTTTATACATGAAGTTTAGTGGGAGTAATATGGTTTTCATCAGTCTTATATGTGGAGACATATTGATCATTTTAGATGATGGAAGATTTTGGAGAAGTAGAATACATATTTTAGATATCTGGATTTATGGAGATAAATCTAAAAAGATATTAGCATTGAGTCAAAATTCTTATATTGATAAGATCTTTGACTAGTTCAAGAAAGTTGAACACATAATAATTGATTCCTTTTGCTTCCGCTGCGGGATCAATGATATACGCTGTGATGTATACTCAATCCGACATTTCGCATGCTTTGAGTATGACGAATCATTTGCAATCAAATCCAAGTGAGAGTCACTTGATAGCCATAAAGAACATCCGTAGTACTTGCGAAGGACTAAAAGATATGTTCCATGTGTTTGGAGTTTAAAATAAGTTGCGTGTAAGGGTTACACAGACTTCAGTTTCCAAACTGATCAAAGTGATTTGAAATCACGAGTTGGCTGTGTTTTATAGAAGATTTATCTGTTGGAAGAGTTCCAAACAAAAAATACTATTGGAAAGGTTCCAAGTAGGAATGACATTTTCAATTAGAAATGTCATGTATCCGCTGGAAGTGTTCCAGGCAGTTTATCATTGCGGATTTAACAACGGAAATGGAGTACATTGCGTCATATGATGATGCATATGAAAGTAGCTTGGATTCGACAGTATTGGAGGGACTAGAAATAGTTCATATAGCTGGATATCCTATCCCATTATACTGGTAAAACAGTGGGAGCTACCTTTAGGCCAAGAGTCCTAAGTCTAGATTCAAATCTAGACACGTACTCAGAAAGTTTTGTGTAATATGAGATTACGTAGACAAAGAGAAATAGCAATCAGAACGATAGGAAAGATGCAAGTATTGCTAATCCATTAGCCATGCTTTATGCAGGCTGAACATGATAGTCATGTCATTTCAATGGGGATTGAAATATGTACCTGAATTGCTAAAGATTATAAGATATGAAATTATTGATAGCGTATAAATTTTTCCAAATATTTGATAATCGCATTCATTGTTAGAGTTTCATTAAAAACTCTTTTATTTAGTTTGACTAAATTTTAATACTTTGTTTATCCGAATTGGTTGAAAGAAAAGTTGAACCCAATTCAAGTGAATAAGATGAACTTAGTGTTTTGTCCCTAGTCACTCAATGAGGTGACGTTCTGGAAATGACTAGATTGTAAGGCGATCGTGGTTGTTGGTCAGCCCATGGGGTCAATGGAGGTGATGGTCGTTTACATAGACAGGACGTTTATGACAATCTGTCGGACGTGACATTGTAGAGACCCTTAAATCAATTATTTGAATGCCTGGCGTGGGCAGGGCTCTTCTATCTATTCCTATTAGTCGATTCTTTTGAGGGCGCCCGTCTATCTGAGTCTGAAGAGTTCCGATTGGTTTTAGCGTTGATGTTCTAGGTATGCCGTTTAAAAGGAGGCCGATGGACTTCTTCTGGATCATGGTGATCTTCATCATACAGAGTAGATGGATCAACAGGAATTGTCCACCCACGTTGGGTAAAAACATCTTTAGGCCACTCGAGGAGAAGTTAATGTAAATGCGTGGCCACGCTCGGAAAGAGATCTATGGTAGATTTTCCGGTCAGACAGTTACTCTCCCTATCGAGAAAACCACTCTAGATATTGTCAATCGCAAGTGCGACCTGGAAGACACCTTGCGTTGAGTGGGAGATGTGATAAAGAGACAAGAGAAGCGGTGACGCACACTTGTGTCAGACAAGTGGGAGATTGTTGGAGTAGGTGTCCTCCACAAAAGTGCGCCACATAATAAATCTTATTATGGAATATAATTGGGATATTTATTGATGTATAATGATTAGTCAGTTGATTAACGTAAATCAATAACGGTGGCGGATAGAGTTGACGTATTGCGTTTGACGGCGGTGATCAATCCGGTACCTTTCGGTTCACAACTAAAGGAGGAAATCCAAATTAGTAATCATTATTTGGGATTATACGATACAGTTAATTAGTACATTACATATATTCGATATGTACGAGAGTTAATTGTTAGAAATTGAGTTAAGAACTCAAATTCGATTAAACTTATTTTTCAATTATGCGATTATTGACTAATAAATTTATATCTTATTTTAATACGATTAAATAAGATTTAACTTAGTAATTAATCGTTAAATTACTAAATTAGTTGAGGTTTTGAGATAGAGGTAATTAGTTAATTATATTTACAAGGAGTTGTAAAATAAATTAACTAAGCATTGTGGGACCCATATATATTGATATAATGGTAAAATATTACTTAAAATGTTAAGTACATATTATTTATTTAATTGAGTCATATAATTGTTATATGATCAAATTAACAATTAATTATACAAGACAATTAACCATATGATCAATAAGTATTTGTGAGACAAATATCAAAAATCAAAATGGATCTAACTAGGCCAAAATGGGCCGGTTATGTTGTAGTTCAAAGGTGATGATTTTAGTTCTTGTTTTTACTATTTAGTTACTTATGAAAGTGACATAACAAGTAGAAATAATCATCATATATACTACAACACTTCACTCTAATGCATGTGACAAAATTGAGCAAAATAATAGTCCATATTTGGACTATGACATCCGGCCAAATGGCCTTAAGAATGAACAAAAGTTGTTCATTTTATTATTCACTTGATGTTTGTTCAATTGTCATACTTCTTTCTAAAATCCTTCTTCTCACTAAAACTCTCATATACTAATATTTACTAAGTATTACTAATGTAGTAATATAGTCATAATATTAGTAGTATTATATCTATCTTATTATCTAATTAATTATAAGGGTAGATTATTTGGTGACATCTTGGTGCAACTTGAAGGATGTTTTCTTGTTTGGAGATTTCTTGTGTTCATCCATATTTATAGCTCAAGAACAACAAGAAGGAGTTCTTGTTGTGCCCATATAATTTCCATATCAATGTGAGGAAATTTCTTCTTTTATGTAAATGTCTTTATATTTGCATGCTTGTTACATAGATCATTATAAACTAAATTAAAAATTAATTTAGTAATTAATTAGAGGAGTGCAGCAGGAGCTCACCCAAGGGGTCTTGATGATCAAACCACATACAAGACAAGCTTGACCCCTCAGATGGAAGCTCGAGTTACAAGGTCTAAACAACAAGCTATGACAAGTCAAGAGCAAGCCAAGCCAAGCTACCCCAATGAAGAAGACAGTCCAGGGTTCAATAGCCCATGCCCACCCCCAACACAACCCACATTTCCCACACAAAACAGAAACAGAACCATTCAGGCCCAGACAGACCAGTTAACAAACCCTGCATCTAGGAGGTACACCAGAGCATCCCAACCACCCCCACCATGGCCTACCATCAAGCCAACCCACTAAGCTACAAGTTTGTCCAGGCCAAATCCTTTTGAAGTCTAGTAAAAACCCATGAAACAGACACCCCAAGTTAGAGTCCAGCAAACCCATTAAAAACAGAGAAAGTACAAGGCAGTTTGTGGTTTCCTTTTGTTTAAGTCAACTTGTCCTCGGCCAAGGCAGGTCTTATCTATGTTCTAATAAGAGTAGGGAGTCCCAAGGAGCAGCAACACATCCAGGCAAAAGCAACAAGGCAACAAGAACAACAGATTTCCATTTCAGGAAAACTCCAAAACTGCTTTATTTGCTTTTTGTTCAGTCTGTTTTTTGGGTCTTGTGTCTGTTCTTTATAGTTGTTGAGCTCGTCCTATTATGAGGCTCTTAATTAGTGTCAGTAGTAGTAGTTTGAATCCTAAGTTGGCCCTTGGATGATCTGTGCATCCAATGGCTCACAAGTTATCAGCCCCTCTATATAAAGAGGTCTTGTATGTTTGTTTGAGTAGACTTTGATGAATGAATGAACTTTGAGAAATCCCTCAAAAATATCAAACTTGTGCTAAGAGCTGTAGTTTGAAGCAAGCCTGATACATCTTCAAGGTGTTTGATCAGTGCCTTGTATTGTGAGTCAAGTTATATCTGTGCATTGCTGTGATTAACTTACTTGCTGTTGAGTCTAGTCTAGGGTGTTTGTGCTTGCTGTAACACTTGAAAACTGTCTCTAAACTAGTCTTTGAGTCCTTTTCTCTTGTGCCTTGCTGTAGAGGATTGTCTCCAAGTCATATCCCTTGTATCTTTCAGCTAAAATAACTCACAATCACTAAAACAACACCCCTTGTTACTTGATATTGTATTCAGTTTGAGTCAAGCTAATCAAGTCACTTAAAACTTGTTAACCTTAGTAGTTTACACTCCAAATTGGTTATCAGAGCTTAGGTTGAGAGTCTTAGTGAGTTCATTTTCCCTAACTACATTTAAAAACACAAAAATAGCCCAATGAGTGAAGAAAGACTAGCAGGAGTAGAAGCAAGGATGGAGGATCTGGCTGGGATTGTAACCACCCTAACCAGAACCTTGGACCAGGTTATAGGCAACCATTTTCTTGCTGGAGGAAGAGGTAGAGGTCGTGGAAGAGGCCAAGGAGGAGGCAGAGGAAGGCCACCTGATGATGAAGAGTATCCAGACTCAGATGACTCAACAAGAAGCAGAGCTTCCATCCACAGGAACACAGACAAACATCTTAAGGTAGATATCCCTGAGTTTTCTGGTAGTCTTAATCCTGATGACGTATTAGAATGGCTTAGAGAAGTAGAAAGGATCTTTGAGTACAAGGGATACAATGATTCCAAGTCTTTTAAAGTAGCCATCCTTAAACTGAAAGGGTATGCTTCCCCTTGGTATGAGACTATGAAAGGGTTAAGGGCTAGGGAGGGTAAGGAACCCATCAAGTCTTGGACTAAACTGAAAAAGAAACTGTTAGACAAATTTGTTGCTAAGGATTACACTCAGGATCTGTTTATCAAGTTGTCTAAGTTGAAACAAGGAGACAAACCTGTTGAATCTTATCTGAGGGAGTTTGAACAACTCACCTTACAATGTGATATAAATGAGAAACCGGAGCAAAGGATTGCTAGGTACTTAGAGGGTCTAGATAAGAACATTGCTAACAAGGTTAGGATGCAACCTCTGTGGTCATTTGATGATGTTGTCAACCTATCTCTGAGAATTGAGAAGATAGGGAAGACTAAGCCTGCTACACCACAACCTGTTAGGCCTTTTCAAACCAGACCTTATAGTGGGTTTAGATCAATGGATACCCCTAAGACAGCACCCCCACCTACCTTAGACAAGGGTAAGGGCATCATGGGTCAAAAGCCAAGCACTTCATTGACTGAGAAAAGAATTAGGTGCTTCCAATGTCAAGGCTATGGACATTTCAGGAAGGATTGCCCTTCTAAGAAGACCTTAACCATAATGGAAGTTGAGGCTTGGGAGAAAGAGGGTCTAGTTGAGTAGGAGAGGGATGAGCCTGAGGTTGAAGAAGTGGTGAGTGAGGAAGAAGAGTCTAGTCAGGAGGCAATAGTGGCACTCCCTGACACAGGCCACAGCTTAGTCCTATGGAGAGTAATGCATTCACAACAGATACCTTTGGAGGAGGATCAAAGGTCCATCATTTTCAGGAGCAGATGTACCATACAAGGGAGGGTTTGTAATCTTATTATAGATGGAGGTAGTTGTACCAATGTGGCTTCTGTTACTATGGTTGATAAGCTGAAGTTGAGCACTCAAGATCACCCTCACCACTATAAGTTGAGATGGCTGAGTAAGGGAGCAGAGGTTAAGGTGGATAAGCAATGCATGGTCCCTTTCTCCATTGGCAGTGTGTACAAGGATGAAGTATTGTGTGATGTGGTTCCAATGGATGCATGTCACTTGCTATTAGGAAGGCCATGGGAGTTTGATAAAAGCTCCATACACCAGGGAAGAAGCAATACATATTCTTTCAAGCATGGGAGCAGGAAGGTGACATTAGCCCCCTTGCCACCACACCAGAAGAGCTATGGGAGTCCAAGTATGGCTGAGGATTTGAGTGGAGTTGTATTTCTATCTGAGTCAGCAATGGTCAAGGAGTGTAGTGAGGAGCAACCTATAGTAATGCTGCTATCAAAAGAAGTTCAGGGAGAGGAGTCTAAGGTGATCCCTGCAGATGTTAAGCCCCTCATTGATCAGTTCAAGGAAGTGTTTCCAGAGGAACTTCCTGATGGCTTACCCCCTTTGAGAGGGATTGAACACCAAATAGGCCTTGTGCCAGGGTCTGTACTACCTAATAGACCAGCCTACAGATGTGATCCTAAGGCTACACAAGAGCTGCAAAAGCAAGTTGGAGAGGTGATGAGTAAAGGGTTTGTAAGGGAGTCATTAAGCCCTTGTGCTGTGCCTGCATTGTTGGTTCCTAAGAAGGATGGGACTTGGAGGATGTGCATAGATAGCAGGGCTATCCACAACATCACAGTCAAGTATAGGTTCCCTATACCTAGGCTTGATGACATGTTGGATGAGCTAAGTGGCTCAAGGTTCTTTTCTAAGATTGACTTGAGGCAAGGTTACCATTAATTGAGGATCAGAGAAGGAGATGAGTGGAAGACAGCCTTCAAAACAAAGCATGGCCTTTATGAGTGGCTTGTCATGCCCTTTGGCCTGTCAAATGCCCCAAGTACCTTCATGAGATTGATGACAGAGGTGCTTAGGCCTTGCATAGGGAGATTTGTGGTGGTATACTTTGATGATATCCTCATCTACAGCAAGAGCAAGGATGATCATTTGAGGCATCTTGAGGCTGTGTTTGAAATACTTAAGGAGAGCAAGCTCTTTGGGAAGCTTGAGAAGTGCACCTTCATGACTGAGGAAGTCAAGTTTATAGGATATGTGGTATCTGGTAGAGGCATTTCAGTTGATCAAGACAAGATCATGGCAGTCCAGTCTTGGCCTATCCCTAGGAGTATTACAGAAGTAAGGGGATTCCATGGCTTAGCATCCTTCTACAGAAGATTCATTAAGGACTTTAGCACCATTGCAGCACATCTCACTGAGTGCATGAAGAAGGGAGAGTTCACTTGGACTGAGAATGCTTTACAGGCTTTCAAACACATGAAGAAGCTCTTGTGCAGTGCACCTATCCTAAGATTGCCAGACTTTGATTGCCTATTTGAGGTTGAATGTGATGCAAGTGGAGTGGGAATTGGAGCTGTCCTCATCAAAGAGAAGAAACCTGTAGCCTACTTTAGTGAAAAGCTAAGTGGTGCCAAGCTAAACTATTCTACATATGATAAAGAGTTCTATGCTCTTGTCAGAGCTCTGAGGCATTGGAGTCATTACCTGAAGCCCAAACCTTTTGTCTTACACTCTGATAATGAGGCATTGAAGTACATAGGAGGCCAGCATAAGCTCAGTCACAGACATGCTAAGTGGGTGGAGTTCCTTCAGTCATTCACCTTTTCTAGCAAGTACAAAGAGGGCAAGCAAAATGTGGTGGCTGATGCATTGTCTAGGAGGTACACTCTGTTATCAACTATGGAACAAAGGGTTCTTGGCTTTGAGTTTATGAAGGACATGTATCAAGAAGATCTAGACTTTGCAGAAGATTGGTTAGCACAGAAAGAGGGAACAAGAACCATTGACTCACCATACACTTTGCAAAATGGATTCTTGTTTAAAGGAAACAAGTTGTGTGTTCCCAGAGGATCTTATAGGAACCTATTGATCAAGGAGGTACATGGGAGTGGCCTTGGAGGACACTTTGGGGTTCAGAAAACTGTGGACATACTACAAGATCAATGCCACTGGCCTAAGATGATGGGAGAAGTTCAAATAGTGCTCAGAAGGTGTGGAGTTTGTCAAAAGGCCAAGAGTTCTTTCCAAGCAGGACCTTACACTCCCCTACCAGTCCCATGTAGGCCTTGGGGGGATGTTAGTATGGATTTCATAATGGCATTGCCTAGGACAGCAAGAGGGAAGGATTCTATCATGGTGGTTGTGGATAGGTTCAGTAAGATGGCACATTTCATTGCATGCAAGAAGACTGAGGATGCTGTGAGTGTAGCAGAGCTATACCTTGATGAGGTAGTGAGGTTACATGGAGTTCCAAGGACTATTGTGTCTGACAGAGACACAAAGTTTATGAGCCACTTCTGGAGGACATTGTGGAAACTGCTTAACACTAGGTTATTGTTTAGTACCTCCCATCACCCTCAAACTGATGGCCAAACTGAGGTGACTAACAAGACCTTGGGAAGAATATTGAGGTGTATAGTCAGCAAATCTCTCAAGGATTGGGACTTGAAGTTGGCTCAAGCAGAGTTCTCTTTCAATAGAGCTCCATCAGCAGCCACAGGCCACTCCCCCCTTGAAGTGGTCTATGGTACTAACCCCTTAATGCCTTTGAGTTTGTCTAATGTGTGCAGGTCAGAGGTCCACTATGATGCCAAGAAGAGGGTGGAACAAATGCTAAAACGCCATGAATCAGTCAGAAAGCAAATTGAGAGAGCCAATGATCTATACAAAAGGAATGCCAAGGTTCCTAAGACCAAGAAAGACTTTGCACCAGGAGACCTAGTATGGATCAACCTAAGGAAAGAGAGGTTCCCCTCCAAGAGAAAGAACAAGCTAGAGCCCAGGGCAGATGGTCCTTTTCAAGTCACAGAGAAGATAGGTCCCAATGCCTACAAAATTGATCTACCAGGAGAGTATGCAGTCCATGGAA